>MU400406.1:72507-373154 GCA_022578955.1 Hypoxylon sp. FL1857
TTTTAATTTCTAATATTTTATTTTCTAATATTTTATTTTCTAATATTTTATTTTCTAATATTTTATTTTCTAATATTTTATTTTCTAATATTTTATTTTCTAATATTTTATTTTCTAATATTTTATTAATTTAAATAATTTAATCGATATAATAACTTTTTAAAATTCGAAGCATATTTAATATATTAATGGTTAATTAATTAACTTTATTTAATTAATAATTAAATGATATAATGGGTCGAAAAAATAAACGTATAACACGCATTTTTACATTAAAACTTACTAACTTTATAACGTAATAACTTATAATATTTATATAAGATTAATATATGTAAAAATATTTTATTATTATTATTTAATAAGCTTTTATTTTCATTATTTTAATTTACGTTTTCCATTTTTTTTGGCGGAGTAATTTAAAGTTAAATATAACGTATTGAAAAAAAAGTGAAATTTATATGGGAAATGAACATTTTCTAACTTTTTTTTGATATTTTTTTGATAAATATTCAAATATATCATCAAGCAGAATTTTTAATTTATTAAATTTATTATATTTATAAATTCTAATCAATTTTCTTTATAATTATGATTTTTATTTTTTAATTTATATATAAAGTTATTATAATATTATAATATAAAATATTAAGGTTTAAAAAATATACTTTTATTATATATTAACATATTTCGCTTTATTTTAATTTTGGTAAAGTAAAAAAAGAGTATATTATAAATCAATAACTTACATATTTTATCCTATTTTTAATTAAATTTAAATTATTAATTTAACGAAGTTATATATATTTAAAATGGTAAATATATGATGTGGATTTTCGATTATACGTTTATTTTTTCGACCCATTATAATATTAAATTAATTAATAATAATTTTAAAGATATAAAATTAAATAATTAAGTTTTCTTTTAAAATATTTTAAAATTATTAATTATTCATTAATAATTTTCGAAATTATATAATTAAAAATATAATAAATTAAAATAAATTTTTAAGTAAAAAAATATTAAAATAATTAATATAAATAATAAAGGTTTTATATTAATTTTAGAAATTTTTCCTTTTAAATAATTAAATATAATTACTTTTTTTTATATTTAAATAAATTTTAAAGAAGAAAATTTAATAAAATTATGAAAATATCTTTTATTATTAACTTATTTAATTAAATAATTAACATTAATATACTTAAATTTAATTAAATATAAAATAATTATATCTCTTAAAATAATTTATATAATAATGAAATCATTTAATTTTATAATTATAAAAAAATTAAAATATTTTATATTAATAAAATTAAATAATTACTTTATTAATTAATGTAAATTAATTATAAATATATCAAAAATATTAAAAAATATAAAAAAATGGAAATAAAATTAAAAAAAGTTAATTAATTAATAAATTAATATATAACATAATTAAATAATATTATTAATAATAATAAAATAAAAAAATAAAAATAAAAATATTAATTTAATAATTAAATTAAAATTTTAATAATAAGAAAATTAAAGAATAAAATTTAATTAATTAAATTCGTTAAAAAAATTAAAATTAAATAACGATAATAATAATAAATATAAATAATTAATATTAATAATATAAATAAAAAATAACGATTATAATTAATAAATCTTTAAAAATAAAATTATAATAATTATAAATGAAAAAATATTATTAATATAAATAAATGTTATATTAAAATTAAATATAAATAAATAATGAA
Organism: Hypoxylon sp. FL1857; assembly: GCA_022578955.1. Classification (NCBI taxonomy): domain Eukaryota; kingdom Fungi; phylum Ascomycota; class Sordariomycetes; order Xylariales; family Hypoxylaceae; genus Hypoxylon; species Hypoxylon sp. FL1857. The sequence continues at coordinate 74,256 of MU400406.1, forward strand.
TAATAATAACTAAATTAAAAGCTATTAATAGCTCTGAAAACTATGTGTGCTCGTTAATGGGGCCAAAGCCCACATGTCATGTGACACCGAGAATATTACGTCAAAATCCGGCAAGTCCGGAGCTTGGCTATTTGGTTCGCCGGGGATACCAAGGCTGCTCATAGGGCTTAAAGTAACGGTGAAACTACTTGCATAGACACCTGGTAAGCTCATCGAATTGTTGTTCTCCAAAAATGGTCTCGGATCGTCCGGACTAGAGTCCTCGGGCCTTCTGCAACTTGGTTCTAATTGATTGTCTTGCTCTAAGTGCCGAGCACTACGATTTGGAAGCTGAAATATACCGCGAGTTTTCACCGAGGGGTGTCAAGTGTCAGCTTTGGAAGCCATTGCCCAGAGACTCTAGCATCGTCGCCCAAGCTCCCGTGCGTGTCAGTCCTACTCCTTGCAGCGGTATATTTTGGCCATTATTTGGAATTCCACTTCCTTGTTCCAGCCCGATACAGCTGACTGCATTAGGGCACGTTCGGAACCACTAGGCGGGCTTTCGGAGAGGTGAGCCTGTTGAGTCGACAGGAATCTTCAGAGGAGCTTAGACTGGAGAGATCGTATAAGCATAATTGCCGATCCTTCATAGCGTGATTCGGCATGTTAAGTTCCAGTTCAATATTCTTGCCTACTTCAACGAGAATATTAGACGATAATTTCGACTGAAGACAAGCCTCATACACTATGGTGCCCATTGTGCTGTCGATGTCATCTCTGCTATCACTTAAACTCCTATTACTCTGTGTTCTCGTAGTTCACTTTATAGTCAGCGAAAACTTCTTAGGTTGGTTAGATTTCAGTAAACTAACACGGTACTAGTATATTCATGGGTCGTCTGCTGGAAATAGAATGCGGTCCGTCTGTGTAGATCGTTGGTGTGACATCAGTTCCCTTGAGCTTTGAAACTCGATTACGCAGCGGCTATACATAAATTCAAGCAATCTATGTCACCGGCATAAGCGGTTTCTGAATATTGGTAATGGTTTGTAAGACCCCAGTTTCTAATAATATGTCATGAAATCTGGGGTTGCGGCTCGCTTATTTGGTAGATGGACTGACGACTAACCAGGATTGGCATATGGTCTTTAGTTCATGCATCCGCTTTATAATGCTTGAAGTATGAGCAGAAAGCGTCGGTTGATCAATATGCCTTCTTCGGAGGATTTCTTCATGTCGAGAGAGCCGTCCAGTATAAGATTGTCAGGCAAATTTCAAGGTATTCTTCCTATAGTTGATATTCGAGTACAGCCGCAGACTCAAATTGACTTGGTACGTTCCATGTACCAGTATTCCTATTAGATGGTGGCAGATCAGGGGCCAGGGTGGCTTCTAAGGGGTGTCACGTGGCGCGAGAGAGAACGCCTATCTGGTCGAGTTGCAGGATAGTGGCTTGCATGGTGGCTGAGCTCGGGTGGGTGGCTCTTTAACGCCGAAAACGGAATGTATCTTGGCCTCAATACAGCTATGCGTTCAAGTACAACATGAGCCAGTATCCAATACGATCAGTGAAGGAACACCCCAAGTCTTATCTAATTATGTTGCCTCATGTTTTGACCTGTGTTCTTCCCAGCGCCGTACGATATCTGCCTTCTCAAACTCACTCAATAACGCAGACTCTTCTTCCCCTTGTAACATACGGCATGCTAAGATATGGTCGTCCATACTTGCGTTGCGAGCTTGTTGTATTTGCTTGTAAATGCCTAGGAAAGCATATCCCGGGACACCGCAAGCCCCTGGCATACCATTCAGTCAGCCATGCCATGTTACTCAAGCGATAGAACTTACCAGCGGCAGGTTTACAAACGAGGCCCCCGACTCCCTTACAAAACCCTTTCACCAAGCCAACAGTTCCATCTTCCTTGGCGCCCATCACAGGCTGAGTAAAGAAGCCGGCCACGCCGTCGTAGACTCCATATCCCAGTCCCTATATGAAAAGAGTAAAATTTCGTGTCATGCCGAAGTCCCATGGGATGCTAACCTTTCCAGCAGCTGCCATGCCACTCTTTATACCATTGATTTTCCCCGGCTCTCGCACAGTCTTGTCTCCATACATGATTGGAATGTTGTGGAATCCTTGGGTTAGGCCGTGGGGAAATGTCACAGGTGTCGTCAGACCAGCGGTTACAATCTGGCCTATGCCTTTCGCAATACCCACTGGTACAGTAGCAAAAGAGTTTACTTCTGTTGCAGACTTCTCCGTGGTCCAGGCACCGCGTTTGATAGATTTATTTCTAGGTTTCGCATTATTGTAGGCCTTTATTGGGCCAGCAGCAGTCCCGTGAAGGAGATCGGCAGAGGTATGCCACGTATTAGATAATAGGCCGCTAATTGGATCCCATGCTTGACTCGCGAGGTCATATTCCCGGGATCGGAATCTGTATCCAGTATCAGCATTACATCACCGGAAAAGGTATGGACATCCATACAATTCCATATCTTTTCTTCTTAGTAATCCCTCCTTCTGTAGTAAAGTGGCTGCCGCGGCGGACAGGGGGATCGGCGTAGACTTGGATATCCGCTTCGATATTCTCACGTTCCATGCCGCTACTTTGCCGTCAATTATTGCACAACGAAGACTATTGATCTGTAACCGACCCAGAAAGTCTTGTAATACCGCCTGGACTTCGTATTCCTTGCCTTTCTCCACCGGCAGCTGACTAGGTACTTCTCTCATCCAGTTTGCTTGGCAATACACGGATATGCCGAGGCCAATCACTTGGTTGGAAGAGGAGGTTTGGTGACCTGGATCGTCATTAGATGCTAATTAGCAAGAGTAGGTGTTGTGGGTACCGAAAATAAGTAGTCGGGCACTTGACGTTATCCATAAGAGTAACCCCAAACGTATTCCTCAACGGCTCCAGTCTTAGGGTTTCCTCCCGGAATCTATTCACTACAGGGCCTAATTTTGCACAAAGGAGAAGCCCAACAACTGAGTAAGAAATCCGATTCGCTAATTGAGGTCCAAGGTTCGTGTTAGTCAAGTTGACTAACGGATGGGGAAATGCTCGAGTCGATGTTGTTGGAATGCTAAGAACCAGTCAACGTTGCCCACGACGCAGCGATTCGAGGGAGCTGACCTTGACATTAGATGTAGAGGAACACCAAGTTTCTCGGCGCAGTGAACGTGGGCCAAACTCTGAGGGTTCGCGATGATTGCATCTGCAATAAATGCCCTCCCGTCTGCACTACATTCGACACCAGCAAGCATTTAGAACCTTCGACGCGGTCGTTCTTCTCTGTGACATAACATTCATTTCGTAACCATTCTTCTCTGGAAGAGGTCCTACCATGAACATTCCCGATGTGAGTGACCGCACTCCTATATCGAAAAACTCGATCCCGTGGCCCTCGACGTCGGCCCTGAAGTCAATATGTGTAGCAATGCGAACACGGTGACCATAGGTTTGCTGAAGAGCCTTGCCTAAGTCAATGAAGTACGATACTTCCTCGTTTGATCCTATGACATGCATCACAATATTCATGACAGGGATACTTCCAAGATCCTTGATAAAGTCTTCTTCTCCGTAAGGAGGAGGCTCTTCAAAGTCTTGTCCCCCTGTGGCTGCATCGTACGGGGGAACTTGTAGCTCGTTTTGCTCGATATTCCAGGCTGCATTTCGTATAATCTCCAGGTTGATCCTCCCATCAGGGGCAAACCAAAATTTCGCGTTGAGATCCTTTTCGTCTAAGATCCATTCATTGTCCTCATTCAACCCTAACGGCAGGTCGTTAAACCCAGCTTCGCTGACCGGTGGTGTAGGTATTTGATGCGAAGTCGACGTAGGGGAAGTTAGATCGTCATTCTCCTCAGACACTGCGTCATGAGACAAGGAAGCAGCTTCCTCTCGTAGTTTATCCAATTTATCTTCGTAGATTTTCATTCTGTGGACCGATAGCAGTGGTATAGGAGTTCCTTGAATCGCATGCACCAAGCTGACACTATATAGTACGCCTCACCACTCTATGAACACTTGAAGAAGATCCGCTAGATATCTTCTATTCGAGGAATCCATGGGATAAATGCAAGTCGTCGTCATTTTCGGAAGACGAACTCCGAATGAAATACTAAATCTAGGCACCAGCAAAATCGAAGGGTCTTTTGACAATAATACATCGCATATAAATGGGGAGCCAGGGGTACGATCCTTTAAACCTCTAGCCACCTCCGCAAGAGGTACTCAGCCTCTTCAACGGACCCATATATGAAAGCTACAAATATCCACTGATCTCTTTAACGGGACTGTTGAAGAGAATCCCTTCGCCAATGATAATGCTCTCGAAATCTGAGTCACCGGCCGGAGGGGGCCACCCCACTAGGGCCATGTTGGCCGTTTGGCGAGGGGATCGAAGGTCCAAGAACACTAAACCTCAAAGAAGTCATCATGATAGGAAAAGGGTAAAATATAAGTCATATAGGGGACGAAATTGAAAGGGGTCAGAAAAGTTCAGGCCATCATGGTATGCTAAAGTCGACTTCGACGTCCTGGAGCTGTCATCTGACACTCACAGACTAAGATAGAGTATAATAATGTCGAAAATGGACAGGATAACATGCTCGGTCCCAATCGCCACGCCTCAATGCTGAGCTGATAATCACTTGAATCTATATCAGTAACGACTTAGACAGCAAGTCAAGTGTTCATATTTCGCCGGGATTCAGCGCACTCGAAGTCAAAGGCCATACCTTTCACAGGTAAGTATATCAGGTTTTCATCGAGTATCTAGGGAATTCAGGTACCAGACAGCCCCAGGGTATCAGTTAGCCATGCGTTGACACCTCAGCCGACATGGCCTGCCATCGTGAGATGAATGTCGCGAGAAACAGTGTGTCCCTCGAGCGGAGTCTAAGCTGCTTCTCTCCAGTCTCTATTTGCCAGCTTCAACTGTTCCATAGTGGAAAATCCGTGGTGTGAGGCGAGACTGTTCTTCGCCAAAGTGTTGTGGAAGTTTGATCCGGAAATGCCAAATCACGCACGAGTCGCGCGTCGCAACCATCAGGTTAACGGTTAGGTACCTGGTACCAACAGTAGGCTTCATTGAAACCAACTGGTAAATCCCCATCGTACAGGCTCTTACGTCGATTACGCACCCGCAAACGTATCGAGATGATAGTGTGAGGTTAAAGATAACGAATACTCGAGCGCGTTGTTGTGGGCTATTAGGTGGGACTACCTTTTCTAAAAAGTCGGACCACCTTCTCTAAATTACATCATCATACCTTATAAATTATCAATTTTCTAATTAAGTAATATTACTAGCTAATTAAGCAAAAATCCTTAATATTATATAAATAAACCATATTTAAATTATATTAAATTTAATTTTAAATTATATTTAAATTATATTAAACTTAATTTTATAATTTATAAAATTATTTAAATAATATTATTTTCGAATTATTTTTTATAATTATAATTTTCGAAAACGTTTATTATTTATAATTATATTAAAATTAAATTCGGTATAAAATATTAATTAAATTTTTACGTTTAAATTTTTAAAATAATGATATTATATTATTTTTATAATTATGAAAAGTAATAAAATTATTAATTTATTAAAATTTAATAATAAATAAAAAGTTATAAAATAATCTTAAGGAATATTTATTATTTATGCGTTAATGATTTCTTTCGTTTTAATTTTAATTTTAAATTTTAAGATGTAAAATTTATAAATTTCTTTTTAAAAAAGCCGGTAAATGTTAAAATAATATATATTTTATTAATGAATCGTTAATTAAGAAAAGATTATTATTTTATTAAATAAAGCTTATTAAAACTTATTATTTTAAGTTTAAGTTTAAATTAAGAATAATTTAAGATTAATTCTTTATAAATTTTTAATGTTAAGTTTTATTCTTAAATTTATATTTTAAATAAAGTGTTGAAAAAGTTTCGAATAAATTTAATCTTAGTTTAATTTTATCATTTTTTTCTTTATTTACCTTATTAAAGATTTCTAATTATAATTAAAATAGTTTAATTAAATTAAAGGTTTTATTAATTTTTTATAAAAATCTTAATTATTTAATAAAATTATAGTTAATATTATTATTAAAAGGAAAAATTAACTTTTATTTTATTTAAGGTAAAGGTAAAAAATAAGATAAATATCTTTGAATTAAATTAATTAATTATATAAAGGTTAATCTTTTAAAACCAAATGTATTAAAAAGTTAATTATAATATTTAATTAAAATATTTAACCATTTTAATTTAAGCTTATAATAAAACTAAATAAAATATAATGTATAAATTATAAGAAATGTTAATTAAAATAATTATAAAACTTATCATTATATTAATTATAAAGATTAATTTAAGGATTATTTTAATATTATTTTAATAAAGATTTATATAATAAACTTATATTCTTAAGTAAAATAAATAAAGGGTAAGAAAAAGGGGTTATTTAAATATTTAAAGTTAATTTAATTTAAAATTAATTCGGGATTATTATATTTAAATTCTTAATTAAAATAAAACCGGTATCATTCATTAATGATAATAAATCAATACATAATATTAAAGAGAAATTAATATCACCTTATTATTATATAAAATTAATTAAATATATTCATATATTAATCATTATTATTTTTATATAGTTAATTAAATTATAAACTTAATGAGGAATAATTAAGAAAATAATCTTAATTTAATTTTAAAATAATCTTGAAATAATCTTAAATTATACTTATTTTAACCATTATATATATTATATAAATATTGTTAAAGTTAAATAAATTAAGTTAATATAATATTTTCAGGAACTTTTATTATTTAGATAAATAATGTTAACGTTTTAAAATATTTAGCCATATGTTAAATTAATTCCGACGGTAACAAAATAATTAAATATATTAATAAAAACAATTTTCGATTAAATTAAAAACTTATTTATATATATAACATAATTTAAATTACCAATTAAAGTAATATTAATATAATTATTAAATCATCTTTAATGTTATAAATAATTAATTATTTAAAACGTAAAAATAAGCGATTTAATATATGTATAATAAATTAATAATTTACATTAATACCATTTAAATTTAATTAAAGATTAATCTTAAATTATACTTAATAAAAAACATATATTAATTAAGTTAAAACTTAAGTTTATTTTTAAGATAAAACTTATATTATATTAATAAAAATTAACCATAAAATAAATTAAAAACATATTAATTACATGGAATTCGATATCATTTAAAATAAAAGGTGAAATAATGTATAAAACATTATTTAAAAATAATCTTAAAGAAATTTAAGCTTAATATTACGTAGGTAATTAATTTATTAACGTTTAATTTATTATAATAAAATGTAATATTAAACATAATAATAATTATTTTCAAGTAATAATAAAGATAAAACATAAAAAAGATTAAGATTAATTTAAAATCATATTTAAACTAAGACTTTTTTAAAAAAAATATATATATAAAAGTGAAAAAAATTAAAGAATTACTCATTTTCTTAACCGGAAATATATATTTAATATTTAATATTAATATTAAAATATGTTATAAACGTTATAAATATGTTTAATACGTTAAAAATTACGTAAATATAACGTAAAAATTACCTATGTAATAATTATATAAAAATTACTTAAAAATATAAAGATTATTTTAAATAAAATATATGATTATATACATTTTAATTTTTAATATAATTTTTATTCCTTTTCGTTTAATATATAAACTTTTATTTCTTTATTAATTTAAACTTATCATTCAATTATTTTACAACATAATTCTATTATTTTCTATTTTTTTTCTTTAAGTTATACTTTAAAAATTCCCTTAAAAATTATAAAAACTTTTAAATGACTTTATTTATATTAATTTAAATATAATATAATCTTAAAATACGTTATTATTATTTCTTACTTAAAATTACCTTATGATAATTATATAATCTTTCTCGGTGGAAACGAATTAAAACGGATATTTTACAAAAATAGTTATAAATTAAATTCGAAATGATTATTTTAAACGACTTAAATTATATAACGTAAGTATTTTAAAAGTTAAAACTTAAATAAACTTATACTTATAAATTAATCTTAAATTATATTTGAAATTTTCTATTTTTATAATTTAATAAAGTTAATTAATTATTAAATATTTATCCATTGATCCAAAAAAGCGTGAAATTCATTCTCAATTTATATAATGTTTATATTTTTATTAACTAAGTTTTCATTATTAATTTATTATAATAAATCGTTAAACTTTAATAATGATTTTAAATTTATTTCAAAATTATTTAAAACGATATTAATATTATCGAAAGGATTTAAAAAGTTAAAAAAAAACAATGGATTTTATTCTTTCTTTTTAACTTATTTATAATAATTTTCATTTATTTAAATCTTAAAGTTAAAAGTTTTATTCAAATATAATCTTAATTTAATTATAATATAAACGTAAAGTAAATTTAATATACTTTAATCTTTTATTTTACATATGAAATATATTTTTATAAATATATTTTTCTATTTATAATAAATGTTAAGTTATTTAAATAATATAAATTATTTTTCATAATTGTTAATGAATTTATAAAAGTTAAATAATGGTTAATTTAAAATTATCCTATAATTAATATAAAGTTATTTATAACTTTATAATTATTAAAAGTGAAATAAATCTTTTAATAAAATTATTAATTATAAAATGTTTATTTTTATTAATATCGATATGTTTTAATATATTTGATTAATTTATAAGATTAATTTTAAAATAAGTTTAATAAAAGCTTTTTTAAAGTTAATTTAATAGTTTATTTACTTATTAATTAATAGTTTTTATAAACGAAAAAGGAAAGAAATTAATTTTATTCATTCCGATATTAAGTTAAAATTAATTTTAATATTATTTACTCATTTAAATAAAACTTAATTACCGCATTAATTATCTTTACTAAACGAACTTATAATAATAAGCCGAAAATTTAATTTAAGAATATATTTAAATTATAATTAAGGAATTTATTTTAAAAACCACGTTATAAATATACTTTATAAAATATCATAATATATTATAAATATTCTTATTATAATTTTAATAAGTTTAAGTTTAAGATTAATTAATATTTAATTTAAGAATAATTAAAGTTATTACCATATGTGTATTTTTTAAATAATATTTTAATTTATATATTTACTTTTTATATATATTTAAAGTAACGGTAAAAATTAAGGTGTTAATTTATTTAAGTTATATTTTTTATATATGTTTGAAATATATTGGAATCCCCGATATAATTCCGAGTTAATAAAATATATAATAAAATAATTAATAATATAATTTTATGATTTCTTAATTAAAGAATATATATATAAAGACTTTAATTCTTATAAATCATTAATATTAATATTTATATATGGTTAATAAACTTAATACCATTTATAATTTCGTTTAATTTAACAATAAAATATAAGTTAATTTATTTATAAATTATTTTAAAAGATAAATCCATTTAAATATAAACGTAATTATGGAATGTTTCTGTTTATTTCTTCATTATATAAATAATAAAATATTTATTAATATTTTTCTTTATCTTTAAATAATAGATTTCTTAAATTTAACGTTTATTTTTAAATTGTTTCGAATTTAACTTAAATTTACATTAAATTTTTATAAAAATAATCTTTATAAAATATTGTAAAAGTTTTTTTACATAAATAATGACGTTTATAATACATTTTATATTTAATGTTTAATGAATCTTTTATAAATTATTTATACCAAATTTTCGATATAATTAATAATAATTTAATTTAATTTAGAAATGGTTTTAAGTTAATGTTAATATAGTTTATACCTTACTAATATATAATATTTATTTATTATTAACTTTAATATTTTATAAGTTTGAAATGCTTTAATAAATTTTTATTTAATATCGGTAAATAGTTTTATTAATAATGGTGGATGATATATATATAATTTATGAATAATAAAAATTATAAATAGGAATTTTTTAAGATTATATAAGATATATATATTATATTAAACCTTATAAAAGTAATAAATTACCTTTTTAACCTTTTATTTATAATCGTGATTATAATTAGGAAGTTTAATTATAATGTGTTTTATAAATAAATAAATATTAAATTAAAATATATTTAATAACCCGTTAATATATAACGTTTAAAAAAAAAGGGATTAATATGATTAATATTATTCTTAAAAGGTAATGTAAAATAATAAAATTTTATATTATAATTAAATAAATATCCCATGAAAAAGGTTTATACGGAAATTAAAATATATTAAAATTAACATTAAAATGATATTAAGTTAACTTACTTCATTACGTTTAAAAATGTATATAACTTTTCGTTTATAAATATTATCGTAATGATTTAAAATATAAGAAAAGTAAAGATCTTTTTAATAAAGTTAAAAAATTGCATAAAATAACTTAAATAAATGAAAATTAATCTCGAACTTAATTTAAATTAAAGTTTTTACTTATGCGAATGTTTAATTTCATAATTTATTTACGGACGTTTTCTTCTTTTCATTTTCAAAGTTTTCTTAATATAATAATTTAAATTTTTTAATATTTATTCGGTTATATTAAAGATCGTTTTTAAATTAATTTTAATTATAATTTATAAATATTTCTAGGTTTATATATTCATAATAATAAATTCCGGTGTAAATATATCGTTAATAATATATTTAACGTTAATGATTAAGTTTTTTATTTCATATTAATATAAATTTTTTTTAATTTTTTCTTTTTAAATTAATCTTAAATTAATTTAAAGTTTATCATTTGAGATTTTTTATATATGATAATATTTAAAATATATTAGTTTTAAAGTTTCTTTATTACTTAAAATAAAATTAATTATATAATGTTTATTAATTAATAAAATAGTTTATAAGTTGGTTAAAGAATATTTATCTTAAATATTATATTTATGGCGAGTTTTTAAAATTTCTTTTATTTGATTTTCTTATTTTTATTTTTTATCTCTTATGGATATAATTGTGGATTAACTTTAATAAAGTGTATAATCTTTTTAAGATTTATATTAAGATAAATTAACATGTTTAAATGATCTTATATTTCCGATATATTAATATTATATTTCTTAAATAATGAAATAATAACTTTAAATATATACGTAATTATTTAACTTGATTTTTAATATAATTTTAATATAAGTATAATAGTTATATAATTAAAAATTATAATGGAATGAATCTTTTAATATATTAAATTTGTTAAAAATTAATTATATATATTTCGGACTTATTCTTAAATAAAGTTTTTTAAGAATGGATTTAAATTTTCTTTTTCTTCTTCTTTAATTAATTTTATGCCATTTTAAATATAACTTGAAAATGTATTTTTAACTTATTTAATGTTAACGTTATTAAATTATGTTTAAAACGTTTATTTATAATTATTTTACTTTTTCTTTTATTTAATGAGATTTTATCGCTATTTTTAAAAAGTAGAAAAATGTTATCTTAAATTATATTCGAAATTTAAGAAATTAATGATTTATTTAATGTAAGTTTAAACTTTATTTAATTTTTCTATTATTTCGCTTATAGTTAAATTTATATATATATAAAAACTTAACGAATATTTTTTACTTCATATTAAAATTAACATTCATTTAAGTATATAATATTATTAAATATCAATTTTTATTATTTTAATTTACTTTAATTATTACTTTAATAATTTAATAATGTAATAAAGTAATTAACTTTATAATATTTCTTTAATAACTGGATATTTAAATAATATAATATATAATTTTCATTAAAATATTTTATGAATTTTTATTATTTATAAATTAAGTTTAAATTAGCTTAAAAATAAGCCGGCATTAATTATGTTATAATGAATTTATTTTCTTAAGTTAATAAAAATTTTAATGATAAGTTTTAAAACGTTTTAATTTATACGTTATATATAAATAAAATTTTATTTAAAATAATTAAGTTAAGTTAAAATAATAAATTAAAAAACTTTGTTAAAAGTTCTTATTTTAAATTTATAATTATTCCGGTAAAAAGTAGAAGAATATTTAAACATTATAATTAATTAGTTTTAAAAATAACATAAAGCTTTTATTAATCGTTTCGAAATATCACATTAAGTTTCCGATCATAAAGTAAGGAATTATTTTTTTATGCGATTTAATAACATAATAATTACGTTAATTAATATTAATAATAAATTATTAATTTAAAGTTAAACCTTCGTTATTTATAAATGGATAAGACATTATTATTTTTATATTTAATCCATTTTTAAATTTCGAATGACATTTTTCTAATGATTATTATAAATAATCCCTTTTTAATAATATTATACTTCATATTAAATATAATGATTTTTTAACAAATTTTTCCACACGTATCATTATTAACATAAGTATTAATAAGAGATAAATTCTTAATGAAATAAAAGGTTTAAAAATAATTAAACATATATAAGTAATTATAATTAATTTAATATTTAATATAATAATCTTAAATTTATGCTTTTATGATTTCATTAATAAGATTTTCCGATTATAAGAGTTAAATTAATATTGTTAAAAAATAAGTAAGATATATTATAATAAGTTTAAATAAATAACCTTAAATTATATTTATGACGTTTTAAAAAGTTTTTAAGCCGTAAATTATATTAAAAAACTTATATTATTATAGGTAAATAAAGATTCATTTCTAATTTAAAAGGATATTATTAAATAAGCGTTAAAAGAAGCGTTAATAAATATGTTAAAAATATTATTTAAAGATAATCATTTAAAGATAATTGTTTAACTAAGAAAATATTGAGAAAAACATTAAAAAAGTTATTTTAAAAAGGAAATTTAATAATATTTAAAGCATAATAACCTTATATAATGAAGAAGTAAAGTTACTTAATTAAAAGATTTACTTTTTACTTTTTTTCGCGTTACTTTTTAAGAAATTAATTTCTTTTATATATTTTATATATTTAAATATTTTACATTATAAATTAAATTTAAATATTCATTAATATGTATAATATAATGGTATAATATAATATGATATTTTTAACGTATATATATATTAACTTATTTTTTAATTATATTATATATATCATTAATTTAAATTAAATAAATTTCGTTTAATTAAATTAACATATTTAATATATAATGGCGACGATTTACATTAATTTATTAAAAGTTAATTAATCTTAATTTTAATATATTATAAAATAATGTAGTTAATAAAATTAATGAATAAGTATAAATTATAATGTGGCATAAATTAAATGAAAATATATATAAATGGGCCATGATTAAATATAAAATAATATTAAATTAAAAGAATAAAAGAGGTAAATATTAATATATTCCGGTTTACGTGGGGGTAATTTGAATCTTTTCTTTCTTTTCTTTAAATCTTTATTTATAATTTTTTATAATTTCTTTTTTTTTCGATTAATTTTTATATTATATTAAGGCGGATATTTTTCCATTTTCAATTTATTATGTTACCCGTTAATTTCTTTCTTATTTATCATAATTTAATCATGTTTTAAAATTCGTTTACATATATACTTTTTATTTAATTTATTGGTAAAAAACATATTAATTATAAACTAACATAAGTAAATCCAAATTTAAAAAAGCATGTGAAATAATTAAAAAAATAACCTCATTTTAAATGTTATAATATTAACTTATTAATATTATCACCATTACCGTCGGTCTTTAATTTTAATTATTAAGCTTCATTTAAAACATAAAATATAATAATAAGTATAACTTTATTATTTCTTTATTTTTTCCTTCCTTTTAATTAATATTTAAATATTTATTAATATTATTTTTAAAGAATATTTCATTTATTAACTTTTTAATAACCTTTCGAATATTTAATTTTATTGATTTTAATGGGGGTTAACATTCCGATTTCGACTTAAAATTTTTATTAAAGTTATTAAAATATTATTTTTATAAGAAATAAAGGTTTAATCTTTTAAATTAAAAAAAGAAGAATTAAGTTGAAAAGAAATTAATTATTCGATAAGAAAATTAAGTTAAATCTTATATAAATATATTATAACTTAATAATATTTAATTATTAACTCGTTAAATAAAAGAGTTTAACGTTTTTCATGAAAGCCGAAACTTTAATAAGGCGTTTATAATTATTAAATGAAATATATTCATGGTAAATATTAATGTTATTTTTTTAAATAAAAGATGTAAAATGTTTATGAAAGATATTAATAAGTTAGTTATATAAAAGGGTTTAATTAAGGTGGATAAAGCTTTTTTATTTATTAAAATTATTTTTAAACTTATTAAAAAGAATCGTTTTAAAATAACTTTTATTAAATCGTTTATTATTAATTACATTTTATCATGTCATATAACCATTAAAAAAAGGAAGGTAATTAAATTAATTAATATATTCATTTAATGGAAATAACTCTTAAATCCATAAATATAATATTCATTTATATATAATATTTCATAATTTTAAATATTATTATAAATATTAACTTAAATATTTAATTAATGATTAAATATTAAATTTATTATTAAAACATTAACATTAATTAAATTGCTTTTTTATGTTTTTAATATTACGTAAGATTAATAATAACGTTTAAAATATTTCCGAATAAGTGATAATTTTTAATAAATAAATATATTATTAAATATTTTCATAATTTCGAATGATAAATGTTAAAAATTCGGTTTATTTAATAAAATGGTTATATAATAAAGCATTACGTTTAAAAAAAAACCTTATAATAAAGTTATTAAAAGTAAAATATCATATAATATTTCAATCTTTTATTATAAATACCTTTTTATTTTAAACTTAAATAATTTCATAAATAATAATTATATTCATATATAATTTAAACTTAATAATTAATATTAAAATAATTATTTAATGAATTAAATTTCATTAAATTTCATGTAAAAACCATAAAGTTATAATTGATTTAATCGTAAATCTATTTTTTAAACATTATTTATAAAGAGAAATATTACCCATATAATATAATTTTTATTTATCTCTTATGTAATATAAATTTTACCGGTAAAATTTAAAGCTTTAATTTTATTTAATTATTTCTTTATAATTCCCATGGGTAATTTAATAAAAGTTACATAATTAAATTAATATTTTAATCACATATTTAATAATATAAGTTACACGTTATTATGACATTTATAACCATAATTATGTAAGTTTAAAATATAATAATCTTTAAGATTTATTATATACTTATTTTATTAATATATTTCAATTAAATATAAAGCTTAAACACGTTAAAATATAAAATTTTATAAAGCTTATTATCATTAAAAGTATTATTTATAAATTTTCATTTATAACGTTTATATAAAAAGTTTTTAACGTTAATATTTACATTAAAAAGTAATAATATTATATTAATCATTTAATAATATATTAATTAAAAAGAGATATTTAATATTATTAAACTTAAAATATTAAAGTTATTATAAAACAATTTAATTCGTTTAAATCGAAACGTTATATATCATTAATTTAAACGTTTTAAATTATTATAAAATTAACATTATAAATAATATTAACGTCTCGTCATTTTTTAATAAAATTAATATTTTTATACTTATAAAATTCCTTATCATTTAAATTAAAATCGAGATTATAATTTTCTTTTTCTTTTTCTTCTTAAGTTATATTAACTTTATCTTATTTTTTACCTATAATTATTCTTTTATTTTTATAAAAATGTTTATTATTTATGTTAAAATTAAACTTATTTTAAGAGTTATTATTATCATTTTTAATCCTTTAATTAAATTAAACTTATTTCCTCCTTTTTAACGATATTAAGTTATTATCATTAAAATTATTATCCATATTATAATTAACTTCATTATATTTAATAACATTTATAATGAACATTTATTAATCGTATTCTTTATTTTTATATTTTTCTTTATTATTGGAAGTTATGGACGTTTAATCATTAATTTATGAACTAAAATATTTTCAAATCTTAAAAATATTTAATAAAGTTAAGGAGAATTTAAATATTTTATTTCCCTTTATATATTTTATAACCTTCTTTTTCTCATTGTGAATAATTATAAGGATAGGATTTTTTAAGTTTTTATAAAATGGGAACGTGAAATCGTTAAAAATGAAATATATAAATTAAATGAAAAGAAATTTATAATATATATTAATAAAAGGTTTAACTTTTCCGTTTTAATATAAATTATAAAATTTAATATATTTACGCGTAAATTAAGTTAATAATTAAAACATATGAATAATTAGTTTATATTTATCCGATTTTTCGTTTATAAATTTTAAAATTAACATTATAACCTTATCATTTAAAAATTTATAAACGTTAAACTAAAAATTAATTAGATTTAAATTATCGTTTATAACGATTTTAAATATATAAAACTTTATATAAAAGGTTATTTAATTGGTTTTAAATCATTACTTTTATATTAAAGGAATTATATACGTTATATTAAAATTAATATAAGCTTTTATAAAATAGTAAAATTTGTTAAAGATATCGATGTTATAAATATAATTGTAATTTTAAGTTTCATTATTTACGTTTAAGGTAAAAATAGATATTTATAACGTTAATATGTTTTTTTTATAAAGGAACGTTTAATATTTAAAATTAAAGATTAAAAAATATGGTTTTATAAAAGAAATATAATTAATATAAATAAGATTATATTAATGGATATATATACTTTTAAAGTTAAGATATTTTAAGATATAAAAGTAATATTCTTTATTATAAAAGATGTTATTAAAAAGGATAATAATATAATTTATTAAATTTATAAAAGTGGTTAAAAAAGGACTTTAAGAATTATTTAAACATTTTTTATCTTTAATTTAAATATTATTTATGATAATGTAATATACGTAATATATAATGTAATAATGCATATTATTTCCATTTAATAATGATAAAATAATAAAAGGAATATCAAGATAAAATAAATGATAAATATTAATATAATTAAGTAACTTTTTAAATTAATTATTCGAAAAGATATTAATAACAAGAAAAGCGAGAATATATTTTACATTTAAAGTAAAATTAATAATAAGAATAATAAAAAAAACATATTAAATAACTTAACTTATATAAAAATATTTAAAAAGTAATAAATAATAAGTTATTAATAAATATGATAAATTCTTCATGTAATAAATGTATAATATTATTTAAAGGTAATTACTTAACGTTAATTTATTTAATTTCTTAATTTCGTTATTAATTAATTTCAAGTTATTAAAACGTCGAATTAATATTACATAATTTCATAATATTATAACTTAATAACATTATCATTAATAAATTTATCGGATTTATAACATGGATTTAATGAATATAAATCTTTTAATTATTTTCAAAAAATAAGAATTCCTTATTATTATCCTTAAGAAAAAATTTATCATCACATTTATCACCAATTATAATCAGTTTTTATATATTATTTTCATCATTATTATTAAATATATCGTTTAATAATTATTCTTTTTTTTAAGTTTCTTTATAAAGTTTTCCAAAACTTCGTTTAAGCCATGCCTTTTTAATTATAACACCATTAAAATATTAATTCTTATTAATATATTTATTAAATTTTTTAACATATAATTATTATAATTAAGTATTTTTATAAAGTTTTTTACGACTTCGTTTAAGTTATAATTTAATATTTTAAAATGGAACTTTTTTATAAAGTTTATTTAAACTTTACTTTATTTAAAGTTATACCGGTTAAAATGGATTATTTTTACATGGTTTACCATGATTTTACTTTAATTATTAACTTAATTATATACTTAATTTATTTTCATTTTTAATATTAACATTTTCTCATTAAGAAAAATCACGTTATAATAAATGATAATATATTTCTAAATATAATTTACGTCATTAATAATCTTTTATACCTTTTAAAATTATAATACCGGAAAAAATATTCAATATATTATTAAGTTAACTATATAACTTCGTAATATATAAATCGAGAATTTGTAATAATGGCTTTTTATTACCCTTTAATGATTATTAATAATGATTATATATATATATAATATATTTCAATATTTAAGGTTAATATATTAACTCATTATATTATTACCTATTTTTTATTAAAGATTAATTTTTATAAAAATAATCTTTTTTACTTTTAACTTATTTTCCAAGATTTAAATCCATTCATAAATTTTATAATAATAAAATAAACCATATTAATCTTAAATAAAATAAATATAAAGTAATAATTTTTAAAAGATTAAATTAATTTTCATAAGTAAATAATTATTTATAATTTAATATTATAATATCATTAATTTAAACGCTTTTCTTATATATTTTCATAAGATATTTCTTATTTATTACATATTAAAATAACTTTAATAAGTTTTAACTTTTTTTTATTTTAAAACTTTATAAAAATTATAGAATTATTTAATAATTAAACGTTTTAATGCTTTATATAACATTATAAAATTAATCTTACTTTTTATTTTAAAGAGTTTTTTAATAACATAGTTATTTAATTTAATAAATAAGGTTATTTATAAATTATAATTATGGTATCGATTAATATAACAATTCGTTTATTATGTTATAATAAAAATATATTCATTCCATAAATATATAATTATTAACGTTTAATTATTTTTAAATTCTTTATTTAATTAACGTTATATATTATTAAATTTTTCTTTAAAATGAAAATATATTATATATATTTATAATATTAAAAAACTTCCTTAAATATATAAAATCTTAATAAATATAAATGTTAACTTTATGGAATTTAGTTTTATATAATTATTTAATTAATATATTTCAATATAATTTACCTTTCTTTTTAATATAATATCTTTATTATTAAGTTTTTTACCTTTATGAATAGAATTTATATTAAGTTTTTAAACGTTATTTTATTCATTATATATTATAAAATCATTATTTTTTTCTTCGTTAAAAATAAAACACCGTTTTTTCAAAAGTTACAAGTAAATATTTTTATTAATATAGAAAATATAAACCGTTAATTAACTATTTAATAATTAATTTATAACGGTTTATCGAAATTATTTTTAAAAGTTTAATATAATTACCTTTAATTTAAAAGTATCAATATAACATAAAAGTTTAATAAACTTTAATATTTATTAATCGTAATTATTTTATGTTTCATTAAGTAAAATATTAAACGTAATATTAAAAATCGTTTTTTTGTTAATAAAACCGATAATATTAAAAAGGGGTATATAATATTAATTAATTTTATATATGTAATTAAACCCGACCACGTTAAAAAACATATTAAATAAATTAATACATTATGAATATATTTAAAAAGCTTATTTCAACCATTAATTATTTTTATTTTTAAATTTATATATGTGAAATATAAGGTTATTATTATATTTTACTTCGATTATATTTTTAATAAAAATTTATATCGAAGTAAAACTTTTAAGTCGTTTTTGGCAAATTTTAACGATATAATTATAAATATCTTTTATTATAATAATAATATTAAAGAAAATCATTTTTAAGGATTTTAAAATAAATGATATTCGGCCTTTAATTTTATATAAACCTTTAATATAATGTTTTTATTAATTTATTAACTTCCGATGGATAATATCGTTATAAAGAATAAAATTAATTTTATGGTTAATATATTAATTTAAGGTTTCATATAAACGAAATGTTTAATTATTATCTCGTTAAGTATAATTTATAAAACCATGTTAAATATATTTAACTTTCTTATTAAATTAATTCTTTTACTTATTTTAAACTTTAAAAAACTTTATTATATCGCAAATATATTTAATTATAAAATATCTTAAGATATTATCTTTATAATTATTTACATTAAAATAAAATATACCATAATTATTATCCTTTATATAAAATTATAATGATTTAAATAAAACATTTATCTCATTTAAAAGAAGACCGTTTTAAAAACCTTTTTTAAAAGGGTTAAAAATTAACATCATAAGAAAAATAAAAACGATATTAAATATAAACAATTAATAAAAAAAGTAGGTTATAATAAATAATGATAAAGTTAAATATAATATGAAAAAAAGTAAATATAAAGTTTATAAATAATAAGATAAAATTATTAAAAAAGATATAATAATGTAATTATTAGAATGAAGGTATTATTAATGATAATTATTTATAAAACGTGGTTTTATCGAGCGGAATAACGTGAAATAAAATTAATATAAATGGTAAAATAATAAGGTTAATATAAACGATAAATTATATTATATAAGAAATAAATAAAAGCTATATTATATAAATAATGTTTCTTTATAAAAAATATTTTCAAAAGTTTTATTTATAATATAGTTTATAATAAAATATTATAAATTTTATAATACTTATATATAATTAATAATAATTATTAATAATTATTAAAATGTAACTCTTAATTATTTATAATTATATATAATTATAAATATATATCATATATATTATAATGTTATATAATGAAATATATTATAAATAGGATTTTTAAAAGTCTCTTTTATATTTAAAGTTTTATCATTTTAACTTATTTTAAACATTTTTTTACATTTTTAACATAACGCGTTTATATGAAGTATTTTTAAATAAGTAAAAATTTAATATAAATATAAATATTTCTTTTAAAAGTTTTAATTATATATTATATATGTGGTTTTCCATATATATGGCATTTTTAATTATTTTTAACTTGTAATATCGCGTTTTGATTAATTTATGTTAATTAAAATTAATTTAATATTTGATTATATTATATATTTTCTTATGTTTTTTAAGTATTTTATTAAATAAACAAAACTTTATTAAGTTTTTTTTTCGAATAAAAATGATATTTTTATCTTATTACTTAAATTATAAATTATAAATTTTAACTTTAATAATTATGAAGTTTCATAACTTTAATAACGTTAACCATCTTATTTTTTTATTAATTTATCTTTTTCTCCCCATTTTAACATTCATAATTATAAGGTTAATAAACTTATTTTAATAAATAAATCTTAATTATTAAAATTAACTCGTAAATAAAATTAAAAATAACGTTTTAAAACAATAATTATTAAAAGCTTATAACATATAATAAAACCATAATCTTTTTATATTTATGTTAAGCTTAATAAAAAGTAACGGTTTCTTAAAGTTTATATATTATTAATTATATATTTATATATTTAAGTTTTATATTAATAAAAAATCCAGAAATAAATTACTTAATAATCTTAAGATTTATATTTACTTGATAATATTTTTAAATTAATTCCTTATTTAATTATAATTTATTAATAAATATATCCATCTTTATTTATATATAATACTAAATTTATTCCTTTTTTAATAAGTTTTCTTCAAATATATATTCCTTTAATAACATTTTTTATATTAATTACTTATATTAATATTTCCCCATTAAAGGTTACTTTTATAATAACTAATTTTAAATTATCATTTCTTTTTATAAATAACCCTTTTATATTATCTTTTAATTATTTTAATTAAGTCGTTGAGAAATTCATTCTTTTTAAGTTTTTTTACCTTTTTATTAATAAATAATATAACTTTCTCGATTCAAATTAATTAAATTTTAAAGAATTTTTAAAACCTTTAAAACCTTTAAATAAATTAAACTTAAATATACCCGATAATATAAATGCCTTTATATGATTTAATATCATATTAAAGAAATTTATAAAATCTTAAATTATAAATTAAGAATATTAAAATTATATTAATATTATAAATATTTATGTCATTAACCTTAAAATTAAACTTTAGGAAAAAGTTAAAGGATAAGTAAAAGAATTCTTAAGTTAAGTTTAAATAAATAATTTTAACATATTTATAAAAGATATATTTATAACTTTTAATAAGGAATTATTTAAAAAGGAATAAATATTTATAATTTATAAAACTTTTATATATAAAAAAGAAACTTAATTTTTAAGTAAAGGTATTTTAAAAGTTAAAATAACCTATCATTTTAAGTTTAATATTTTTAAGTTTATGTTATTATTAAAGTTTATCGATAATAAAATATTTAAGGTTATTACTTTTAAATATTTTTTGTTATTTTCCAGCTTAAAGTTTAATAAAACTTTCGGATATAATATTTTATATTTTAATGATTATTATAAACTTAATTATTTAATAAAGTTTATTAACCATTAAAATAAGTTAATAATTAATTAAAAAAGCTTAATATTATCTTACTTATTTATAAATTATAAAAATGTAAAAGGTAATATAATTAATATAATAAATTAACTTATTAATAATATATTTATAATTATATAATTAACTTACAATAATATTATAAAAAAGAATGTTATTTTTAAGATTATTCTTAATAATTACTTTATAAAAATTTATATTATATAATTTAAATTAGTTATTAACTTTAATATATAAGAATAAAAGATATATTTTTATATGAAAAAATTAACCTATTTTTAATTAAAGGTTTAAAAAGATTTTAATAAATTCTTTTCTTATATATATAATATATATTATTAAAGTTATTATATATAATTCATAGTTTTAAAGAACTTATTATGGTAAAGGTAAATTAATATTAAAGTTATTTAATTTATTTCTTAATAAATCATTTTAATATTAATTATGTCATTTCTTATAACCTTTAAAAATGATATGGAATGATAAATATATCGTAAAAAAGTTAAAACCGGTTTCCTTTATTATTTATTTTTGATATAATGTGATATTCTTTTCTTTTTTTATTAAAAGTAAATCAATTATCATTATTAATATTTATTATGATATATTTCCTTAATTATCTTAAGATTAATAATTTTCATTATTTCCTATTTATTTTTATCTTATAAATATGTAAATAATAAAAAGGTTTTATTAATGGTAAATTTCTTTAATTATAAATGAATTTTAATAAATCTATATTTAACTTCATAATTTTAAGATTATTAAAATAAATGATTAAATGATAACATTATTATATATTAAATAATTTTTAAGGGTAATGTAAAGAGTTCTTTAAATAAAAATATAAATAATGAAATATTTAAATTAAAGTATAATAAAGGTTTATTTAAAATAATCATTTATAATTAAAATATATTTATTAATATATAAGTATTTTTTAAATTATATTATCCATTTAATTATCATAATGAATACCTTTAAAATTATTATCTAAATAAAGATTATTATTATAACTTTATTTTTAACTTAATTAATATTATTTTTACTTCATTATTTATTTTTATTACTTTATTTATTATAATTTATAATAACTTTATTAAGATAAAAACTTAATTTATTGTTTATACTTTTATTAAAGGTTGATTTAAAACCTTTACTTAAGTTATTTATTATTTTTAAGCTTTATATTATTATATAATTAATGGTTTTTATGGAGTTTATCTTTATAATAAAAATGGTTGAGTTTTATTTCCTTTATAAAAAATAACCTTTTATATATAACTTTATCATTTTATTAAAGTAAATCATTATATTAATATATATATGGTATAAAGAGTTGGTTAATGAATAATTAAAAGGATGGTATAACTTTAAACTTAAATGATAATGGTTAAATAAATGATATAATTATTTTAAAATGGTTAAAATATTTTAATTAATATATAATTCTTAAATTCCCGGTAAGAAATATTTTCTTATATTTAATAATTATGATAATTATTTAATGATTAAGTTTATTTATTAAGTTATTAAAAAAGGGATTATAATCCTTTATACTTAATTAAGAAAATAAGTAATTATTATCACTTCCTTATTAAAAGATTAAATAATAAATCATTTAAATGTTATTAATGGATTATAAAGTAATTAATTAGTTTTTAGATTATATTTAATCTTATATAAAATGGTTAATAATAAATAAAATACCTTTATATTTAATAATATTATAAATATAATAAAAATTCTTTATAAAAATCTTCTATAATATATAAATATAAGTTATAAATTTATAATAATGTTTAAATAAAAGAATTATTAATAGGATTAATCCTTTTATTATAAGAAATATATATTTACATTTAGTTATTAATGATGATTAATAATATATAAAATGAAATTACGATATAATTTTAATAAGAATTTATATTTATGAATAAAAATGGATTAATTAAATTTTAAATTATATTTAATTTACGTTTAAGTTAACATGATATATAATAAAGTAATAAACTTATCTTAATTATTTTTAAATTAAAACTTTAAATTTAAATATTAATATATAATTAAAAAAAACATATTAAATTTTAACTATTATTTAAATAAATAATTAATTTAATAAGGTAAATCATTAAAAGTTACGAAAACTAATTATATTACTCCATATAATGATTTTATAACGATTTGATCAAAGTTTTAATTATTTATATATATAAGAAAATAAAATTTAATCATATATATGAAATATATCATTATTCATTTAAAGTTTTATTATTAATAATGGTTAACTTTAAATAAGAAAACTTACCATTTTAATTAAACTTTAAAAGGTTTAAATTTTTATTATTAAGGAAAGGTTTATATTAAAATATAACATTAATAATAATTAAATAAAATATTATATTAAATGTTATATTAAAGGTTATTTTTTACGCTTTTATGTTAACATTAAACACTGCCATGATAACTTTATTAAAGAAACCTCCAACTTTATTAAAAAGGTTAATTTAATTTTAAACGTTAATAATAAAGTTAAACGAAAAAAGTATTTTAAGTTAAAAAGAAAAGGGATAATCTTTATTCATTAAATAATTAAAATCCTTAAACTTTAAATTAACATTAATATTTATATCACTTATAAAATTAAAAATATAAGCTTATTTCTAAAATAAGTAATTATTAAGTTTTTATTTTAATATATGATAAAAAGAATGAAACTTATCCTTTTCTCGATCCGAGATAAAGTTATGTAAAACTTTAAACTTAAATTTAAATTAAATATTTTACTTATTAAGTACTTTATTTTATATGTTAAAATTTAAGTTAATAAGAAATAAATTTCCGATAAAAGAAAGCTTACTTTTTTTTAACTTAAATTATAAATATAAAAAACGATATTCCTTAATATTATTTTTACTTAATGAAGAAAATTAAGACTTTTTATAAAAAAGTTCTTATCGAAACAATAATCACGTGGTAAATTACGTAAACTTTAACGTATAAATTATAAAACATTTATTATTTAAATATTCCCCTACCGATTATATTTTAAATCTTCCTTTATATAATCATTAATTTAATTAATGACACATACATTTAAATGTTTAACTTTATTATATAAATAAACCTTATTATCTAATAATTTTAAATTATCTAAAAAATTATTAAAAAGATTATATAAAAAGTATAAATTAAAATTATAATCTTTAAATTTAACGTTATCATTATTACATTCCATTTATTTTATATATATTAAATAAATAAAATTACTTATATTATAATTATTAACATTAACATTATTAATATTAAACTTATTAATATTAAAAATATTATTATTATCATTATTACCATTATAAATATTATTTATTTTATTAAACTTATATTTCTCATTAATAATTATTTTTATATTAATATTAATAACTTTAAAAAATAGTTAAGGAAAAAAAGTAACCGGTTATATTATTTTATTTAATTTATCCTTTTTTCATTATAAAAGAGAATAAAATATTTGATTTTTCCGTTATTATTTATAAAGAATATATCGGGACGATAATCACGTGGTGGGTTACGTAAGCCTTAACGTATAAGCTATAAAGCATTTATTATTTAAATGTTCCCCCACCGATTATATTTTAAATTTTCCCGAACATAATCATTAATTTAATTAATAATATACACATTTAAATGTTTAACTTTATCGTATAAATAAACTTTATTATCTAATAGAATATGATAATAAAATTAATAAATAAAGATTAAATAAATTAAATAAAGAGAAATTTAAGAAAGTTTCGAATTTATAAAATAAAAATATTATGATATAATATATAAATTTCCAAATCGGAATTAATAAACTTCTTTAAAAGGTTTAATATATAATATATTAATCGTAAATGGTTTTTATTATTCAAGTTAAGTTTAAAAATAAAAACGAGAACATTTATATCTTAAAATATATAAATATTTTCATAAAAATAAATCTTATTCGAAAGGTTAAAATATATAGTTTTATTCTTATCGGAATTAAAGAATTTACGTATATCATTATTTTTAATAAAAGTTTTAATGATTTGAAATAAAATATAATTAGATTTAAAAGTTATGATTTAATTAATAAAGGGATATAAAGTGTGATTAAAATTATATACCGAAGGAATTTAAAGATATAATACATTAATATTTAATATAAAAAACATAAACGTAAAAATATTAAAATATAAAACTTTTTAAAATATAAATAAAATATTAAAGAATTTCCAATAATTAAAATGAGGGATAATAAAATATAACTTTTTTATAATAAATGTTAATATTAAGATAAAAAAAGATATAATTAAAGGTTTAACTTTTCTTATAACTTAGATAATAAAGATAATAATATTTAACGAGAATTATATAATCTTTAAGAATAAAATGTGTAACTTTTACATTAAAAGAAATAAATAAGAATGGTTTAATTCCATTATTAACATTATATCTTTTATTATCCACTTGTTAATTACTAAGGATTATATAATAAATAATGTATACCATATTATATAAAAATATATTATCATTATAAACTTAAAGGAAAATTAATGGAACCGGTAAAATATAATTAAAGTAATAAATTTTAATTAATAATTAAAGTTATTAACGTTAAAAATCATTAAGAAGTTAAATATAATAAGGAAGATTTTTAAACCTTATTTTTATAATAATAAAGTTAAAATTAAAGTTTAATTATTATATAATAAGCTTTAATAATAATGATTAATATATTTTATATTAATATATAATACGTAAAAGATAAAATATTGAAAAATTTCCATATAATAATATAATAAAGAAATAATATAAATTATATATAATTTAAACCGTTAATATTAAGTAAGTAATTTTAATATTTATTATTTTTTAAAGATTTAATAATAAAGAAAAATAAAGCGGTTATAATTAATAAAGTAAATTTTACTCTTCTTTTCCGTCACTTATATTAATTATATTATAAATATGTTCATAATTAATTATTATATAAGTAAATATAAAATATAAAGTGAAATAATATAAATATATAAATGTAAATATATATAAAATATTAATAATTTATAAATCATTTAATTAAACTTTTATAATTATATCTTATATATTAATAATACCTTATACTTAAAAAATAACTTTAAATATTATATTATTTCACATTTTATAATTATTAAAATTAATCGTGATAAAATTCATTATAAGTTTAATATTTACATAAAAATTATAATATTATTAATTATAATTAAATCTATAATCTTATAAATGCTTAGAAAAGGAATAATTTAATTATCTTTTATTAATATTAATATCGGTAAAAATAAAAAAATTAAGTTAAATCATATCGTTAATTTATTTATCAAATTCATATATAATTATTCCCCATTCTTTTATCGTTATTACCTTTTATTAATTAAGTTACTTATTTTATTATTTATCATTATTATTATTTTAAGGAAAGTTAATAACTTTTTACTTTAATTCCCTTTGTTTTTATATATTATATATATATTTTAAGGTATTCTTCCTTTTTTATATATTAATTTTCTCAGGTTTATTTATTTATTAATTTAATATATGTAATATTTTAACGCGTTATAACTTTTAATAATTAACTTTTAAAATTTATTTTATTAATAAGTTAACTTATAATAATTAATCGATATTTAATTTAAGATAATTATTTAATTTAGACCGTAAGTATTATAACTTTTGATAAAAGGAAAATAAGTATAATAATAAACTTTATATAAAGAATTAGATATTTTAATATTTTTTATCTATACTTAAGTTATTACTTTATTTTAACCATTTTTATTGCCATGGAATTTAAGTATAATATTTAATACTTTTTAATATATTATACCATGTATATTATTGTTAAAAATTATTAAGATGAAAATAAAGGATATCCATTTCATCGTTTTAATAAAATAATAATCCTTAATAATTAAAAGCATAAAAAATTCGTAAATCTTTTCTTATTTAAAAAGAAAAATTTATAAACCATTTATTTTATTAAACTACCATTAAACGATATTCTTACCATTCGCGGTCCTTAAAATAACGATTTTTAAAGATTATATTTTCATATACCGAAAAAGTAAAAAATGAAATATAAATATATATATTATTATCATATTTAACTTTTAATAATCCTCTTTTAATAATTTATAATAAATATAAATACTTTATTATTTTATTTTTTAAAGAATGATATTTTCTTGAAAACATATTAAAGTTATAAATATATCTTCTAGATTTTAATGATATACTTAAATTAAACTTATTAAAATATTTCTTTATTAAGAATTATATTAGTTTCGAAATAACTTATATTATTCCGAAAATATATACCACTTAAACGGAAACTTAATTATAACCTTACATATTATATTATTTAAATATTATTAATATAGTTTAAAATAAAATAAATTTCATACTTTTATGGTAAAATATTTATATTATATATAATAATAATATTTTTATTTCATTTCTTAAATTTATAATGTTATTTTTCATAAAGTTTAACTTATTTATTTATATTATAATAATGTTATCGACACTTAATGTAATTATATATAAGTTAATTTAAAATTTTTAAAACTTTTAATTTAATTTATTTTATAATATTTTTCATAATTTTATTTTCGTTTATTTCGCATAGTTTATCTTTTACATTATGTATATATTATTCTTTAATTTTATCGTATATTAAAGATATATATATATTATTCTTAATGAAAATAAAAGTAATTATAAAGATTATAAAGAAAAAGGCACGCGTATAAATAACTTTAAGTTATAAATAAACTTCCATTTAATAAATGATAATTATAAATATAATAATAATAAACGTAAACCAGTTTTTAATAAACCTTAATCCGGTAATAACATATTAAAAATTATAATTAATAATAATATCGAAATAAATAATTTAAAGGTGAATAATAATAAGATATATAATAATTCATGTTTTAAATTTAATAAATTAAATTAACCTTTTAATTAAATATAAATATATAATTTCGATAATATCATTAATTAACTTTATAATTAAATATAATTATATGATCTTAATGATAATATTAATTATAATAAGGTTTATAATAATAATGTTAAATATAAACTTTTACCGAAATGTTTTTATAATTATAATGTTTTAAACATTATTTATATCATTAAATATATAAAAATAATATCGCCCCGTGATTTTATAAGCTTAAATTAAAATAATTAAAGAGAACTTTCCTTATTTATATTTATTATTAATATTAAAAATAATAATATAAATGTAAACGTATATAACGTTTTAAAAATTAACTAAAATATATTTATATTTATTATTAAATTAATTAAAGATAATTCAAATATTATATTTAATTTTATTAACCGAACTTATGTAATATATTTCGAAAAGTAAAGGATTATTTATAAATAAAAATATAAATTAATTTTTACTTATTTTAATTTTTTTTATTAATTAAAATTATTAAATATTATAAAAAAATTTAATATTTATAAATAAATTTCGGGTTAAGTTTAAATATATAAATAAAACCATTTTTATATTTTATAAATTAATTAAATTATTATGGTAAATATTTAATAAGATAATTTATTAAATAAATAAAGTTTATTAATATGATAAAATTTAAATTATTATATAATATATAATAATAAATGATTAATTTATTATATATATATATTTTAAAGAGGAAAATTTAAATATAAAAATGAAAACTTATATAATATTATATAAAATATAAGTTATATTTACGTAATCGGTTATATAACCTTACTTTTAATATTAATAACTTTTCTTTTATTATATAATTACGTATTTAATAAAAGTTTTATGCATTTAATAAAGGTTTTACGTTGTTATAATTATATTATAAAGTTAATATAAAATAAATCTTTTGTAATTTTTTCCTTTTTTTAATATAAATAATTTCTAATTAAAGTTTATTTATAATTAATGCTTCGTAAGAAATATTTTTCCGAATTAATTTCTTACCTCTTTTATATAATATCTTTTAAACGAGTTAATGTTTTTAATAATGTATCCGAATAAATATAAGTGCTTATAAAATATATAATTTTATATTAACGTTATTATTATAATATCGTTAATTAACGTTTTAAGATAAAAAATAAAAGCGTTAATTTATATTATTATAAAATATTTAATAAATCTTTTTTTTTAAGTAATTTCGTCCTTAATTAATTAGTTATAACGGTTTTAACGAAATATTCACGATATGTAAATGGTTGGAAATTTTATATTAATATTTTTACCCGTTATGTTTATATTGTTAAAGTAATTAATAAGGTTTTTTTCGTAAACCTTAATATTTATTTGGTAAGTTTCCGGGTATTTATTTTGCCATATTATATTTGTTAATGCCTTTTTTTTTTCGTTTTTAAAATATCGTAAAGCATGTTTAAGAAAACCTTAAGAAACGATTATAATCTTTGAAATAAAAAAATAATATAAGTGAAGTTTATGCTTTATATAAACGTTAAGAATATATTTATAAGCGAAATGATTATATCGTTAATGTTACCGAAAGTATTTATATTTAATTAAGAAATATAATTTTTAAACTTTACCTTTTTTATTTAACTTTAAAGAAATTTACTTTATAAATATATAAAATATATATTAAGTTTATATAAGAATTTATTACTTATCGTATTAATAATTATTTAAGATATAATTAATGTTTATTTACGTCGATTTTATAATTAATTATTTATTAAATTTCTTTCTTTTCCTTTATATTTTCCTTCGTTTTTACCATCGTTCGAATAATACACATGATTTTTAATTAAGAAAAGGAAAAGAAAAAAAACATTTTTTCGTTAAAAACTTAATAATATATCTTTTATGTTATTTTAAGCTTATTATATTTTTCCTTTAATATTTTAAATTGGTTTAATTTTTTTTAACTTAATTTTATAATTATATTATAATGTTATTAATGTTAATAAAAGTTTTTAACGTTTTATTAAAGTTAAATTTAATTATCGCATTTGTTAAGTTATTTTTTCCATGGATTTATCGGATATTATTGATTTCTCATCGTTTATATGATTATCGTAATGATATAATATCGATCATTAATCTTTTTTCTTTTATCGTATTAAGTTTTACGAAATATTCGTAAAAAGAAAACGAGTTTATATAAATAATAATAAATATATTAAATAATTTAAACGTATTAAAAATTTAATTAAATATTATCGCGATTAATATTCTTATATTTATATCATATATTATTATATAAATTTTATTAATTAAAATATTTTAAATAACTTTTTTATTTTTCATAAAGTTTTAATAAATTATATTACTTTTTATTATAAAAGATTCATTATCCCCGATCTTATTAACGATAAAGATTTTATAATTAAATTAAGAATTTAAATTTTTATTATTTATGAATGATTTGTCGATAAATATAAATATTTTAATGGTTATAAAATTTATGGGAATATAATGGATTTTTCGTTATAAATTTTTTTTTTGCCATTTTAATTTTTTATTAAACTTGATGATTTTTTCTTTTTTTAATTTACGATATTATATTATTTCCGATAAATTAAACATTACTTCCGGTTAATAAATAAATATAATATATATACCGCAAGTTTTTTATTATATAAATTATTACGATATATTGTTATTTATTTAGTTAATAATTATAATTTTCTTATTTTATTCTTTTTATCAGATGTAAATATGTTTTTTCTTATTTATAAAATAGATGTAACCGTTAAATATTAAAAGTTTTCCCATTTCGAAATGTTTCTTAAAGTTTAATAAAATCTTTACCTTTTTTTAAAGTAACTTCCTTATTTAATTTAAATGCTTTATTAAATAATCTTATTATATTATCGGTTTATATCGTAATAAATTTAAATCATCCCTTTATTTTTATTATTAATAAATAAAGGTTATAAATTAATATATTTATATTTAGTTTAATTTAATGATGCTTAAAATATATGGTTTATTAATATATGTTAATTTCCATTAACTTATATAATAATTTTACCACTTTTAAAATTATATCCGGAAAGTATTTATAGGTTAATTTTATTAATAATCGGGTTAATATTTATTAATTTAAAGATATTTTAAATTATATATATGTTTACGTTATATCTTATATTTATATATTTTTCCCGTTTTATATTAAGGTAAATGCAAATATAACTAAGATTTATTAATTTAATTATTAAATAATTAATGATTATATTAAGATTTCCTCTTTTTTTATATCGCCGTAACTTTATATAATAAATCTCGACTTTTCGTATAATATATTTATCGCTTTTCCTTTAATTTTATATATAATCTTTAAGTTAAATAATTATATTTTATCATATAATTTAAGATTATATTTTATAAATATAAATATGTTTTTATTAATTAATCTTTAAATTTCTTTTATATTAAAAGCCTTAAATAATTCTCTTAATATAATAATTTTTCCTTTTTTATATAATTAAATTATAAGCTTTTTATTTATAACTTTTTATAAAGTTATATAATTTACATCGTTAATTTATACCTTAGGTTTATTTTTACTTTTAAAAAGTTATCTTTTTCGCTTTTTAATTATAACTAGTTTAAGCTTTAATATATATTTATTTATTATATTATTAATATTAAATTTAGATTTAAGGTTTTTATTTTTTAAAATATAAGTTTCTTCGTTACGTAAGTAAGGTTTAATAATAATAATTTAAAACTTAATTAATTTTTTATTAATTTTAATAATATATATTTCTTTATCTTATATAATAAGTATATAAAGTTTAATTTAACCTTTATTTTCTCGGTAAACTTATATTTCTATTTATAATAAAAAGTTAAATATTTTAAATACTTTAAATTTATTTCTTATAATAAATATATCCATTATTTACCATTTCGTTTTAAATTTATAAACTTTAATTATAGTTTTTATAATAATGATTATATGAATGATTAAGTTTAATGTAAGTGATGAACTTTTTATAAATTATAAATAAGTATTGAAAATGAATAATATAAAGATTAAATCGTTAAATCTTATAATGTTATTAATAATTTTAATAATTATTTATAAAATATATATCGGGTTTATTCTTTAAAAATCTTTTAATATAACTTTATATATATATTATAATAATTTATAATAATATTTTAATTACTTAATCGAATTATAAGTTTTAATAAAAACTTTTTTAATTATAATTATATATATTTTTACATTTATAATAAATTTACTTGTAATAAAATTAATACCGATATTAAAAATTAAATAATCAAATGGTTTAAAATAAATATTAATTTATATCGCCCATAATATTTCTTAAGTATATTTTACGGTTATGTTTTTTAAAAATCTTATAGCTTAAAATGACGTTAATTTATTAATTATATATAATACCAACTTATTTTTAATAAATATCATATTAATATAAACGTTATAATTAAAATTAATATCATTTTTTAACATAAATTTAAACTTTCCAAATATGTTTTTATATAATTAATATTAATAATAATATTTATTAATCTTATTAATATTTACTTAATTTAATTTATCATAACTTATTTTTATAAAGATATAATAAAATCGGCTTATAATAAAATAATTAAATTATCGATAAATTTATCGAAGCTTAATCTTTATTAAATAATAATATATAATAATATATTCTTAATTACTTAATAAAAATTATAAATATCCTTATTTCTAAACGATAAAATATTCCTTATTATTATATATTAATACATTCTTTACGTTATTAAAGTATACATTAAAATAATTTATATTATTAAAATATAATAAAAATAAAATATTAAACGGAAAGATTTTAAATAAAATTATTTTAAATAAAATAAATATATATATAATCCTTAATAACCATTATTTTAAATTATTACCAAAATAAATTTTATATCTTCCAACCATATTTATATCTAACTTTACATTTAAATATATTTATTATAATACATTAAATTATTATTTACCTTTTATAAATATATTTATAACATTGATATTAAATAAAATACTTTAAAAGTTACGAAAATATTTATCCTTTAAATAAAAAGAAATAAGTATATTCTCGTTAATATTTTACAAAAAAATCGGTATATTTACTTTTTTAAACTTATTTTCTCTTATAAAACCATAAATGAATATTTAATTTATTAAAATTTTTATAACCTATTTACCATTTATTTTTTTATAATTTATCATAAATTAAATATAAATATTTATTTCTTTTATATCCATAATTAATTTATCCTTTTCTTAATATTACATAAATTAATTATTGTAATTTTTATCATTAATTCTTTTTTTATCATTATTTTTATCATATACGTTAATTTTTTCATATTTGAGAAAAAATAACTAAAAATCTTCATTTATATCACCACGATTATAATATTATACATATTTTTTCTAATTTACATAAAGGATATATTATTTTTCCATAATATATCATATAAATTAATATCCTTCTTTTTTATAAATAAAATATTTCTTATTATTTTTACTTCTTCGATTATTATATCGATAATTACCAAAATGTTATTTATAATCTTTATTATAAATTTACTTTCGTTTTACATTATTTTAATATTTTCGATCTATTTAAAATTAATTATATACATTATAATATTATAATAATATTTATTCACATTAATATATAATTCCGGTAATATTATAAAAGTTAAAATAAATATCCTTAAAAAAAGCAAACGATTTAAATAATACTATAATAAATGCTAAATATTTTTATACCATATTAATCATCTTTTTTTTAAAAAACATATTTTTATTAAATCTGGTAAATAATCCTTTATAAATTTATTAAATTCTATTAATTAAAATATTTAAACATATAAAAAAGTTTAATTTTAAATTTTCTTTCATAATAATATAAATTATAATACTTTTAAACTTATTTATATAAAGTTATTCAATTTCTAATATATGATAAATTTACTTTAATTAAGTAATCATTTAATCGAAGCTTAATAATTAATGTTAAATAAATAAAGTTTATTAATATAATAAAACTTAAGTTATTATATAACATATAATGATAAATAATTAATTCATTATATATATATATTTTAAAAAAGAAAATTTAAATATAAAAACGAAAACTTATATAATGTTATACGAAGTATAAACCACATTTATATAATCGATTATATAATTTTATTCTTAACATAATTAATAACCATTAATATAAATAAATATTAATATATTTATTTTATCTTTTAAATATTATATCATTAAATATATATTTATATCATTAATTAAAAAATTTAATACAAATTATTATTTTATTATTTACCATTATATTTAATATAATTATTTTATAAATATATCGTTTATTTACTTAAAATAACTTTTTTTTTTAACATTAAAAATAATTAAGTTATTAATTTAATCATTAATATTATAACCTTATTAAATATATAAAAGGAAAATATTCTTATATTTAAATATATAATGTTATAAAGAAGTTATTTCCGGAATGAAGGTTAATTAAAATATTATTATGGACTTTTATTTTATAAAAGAATAAAAAAAAATAAAAAAAGCTTAAGAAAATTTCCTCACGGAAAGTAAATTTTATAAAACGTAAATATTATTTATAATTAAAAATATTTAAACATATAAGAAAAAAAAAATAAAAAAGATAATATTTTATTTAAATTAAATTATATATATAAGCGATAATAACATATTATAACGATAATATATTTATCTTTAAATAATATATTAATAAAAAAGTAATATTTAATATTACTTAATTTAAAATACTTAAATTAATGTAATAATAATAATAATATTTTAATATTACCATATTTTAAACATTAAAATAAAGATAATATAATATTTAAAAACCTTTTAACATTCTTAAAACATAATAACTTACACGTATAAAATATATATAAAACCGATTTAAAGTAAAGGTTTTAAAAGAATGATTTCTTTAATTTTAAAATTAAACTTTAAAACTTTTAAATTAACGATTATATTAACCTTAATTTCCACGTTATTATTATTCCATAAATTATATAAAAAGGTTATTAATAATTTAATTATAAAAGTAAATAAAGGAAATATAATAACTTAAACTAAAAAACAACCCTTTTTAATTAAGTAATGATTAAAATTTTTAAACTTTAAATTAACGTTATCTTTATCATTATTATTTAAGTTATATCTTTTATTAATATAAAAATCTTATTAAATGTTATAATTTGAATTATTAAAATTAAAATTAAAATTAAAATTATCATTACCAAGATTATTTTCGGTAAAGGTATTATTATTAAAACTTTTATCATTAAATAAAAGATACTTTTTAAAAGAAGATTTAATAAACGTTATAAAAGGTATATCATTAATAAAAACCACATTTATAACTTAAAAAGTTAAAGATTTATTATCTTTTATATTTTTATAAATGTAAATAATTAATATATTCCATGTAAAATAAACGAAAAGGTATTCGGGAAAAATATTATATAATTAATATAAAAGATAGTTATAATATAACGTTTTAATTTTATACGTTATCTTTAATAATTTATAAAATATATAAAGTATTAATATTTATTAACCATTATATAATTTAAGGAAAATCGTGATTTCTTTATTATTAAATATTTTATATATATTATAACGAAGAAAAAAAAAGTTATTAATGTTATATATCTTCTTAAAAATATTTATTATTTAAATATATTAATTTATATTATTATCGGTAAATTAAACCATTTTAACTTTTAAAATGACATATATTTTATTAACATTAATAATAACTTATGTTATATGGTAATATTTATTACGTGTTAATATTATTTTATGGTTTTTACTTCATAAGGAAAAAATTTTATAGCTTAAAATTAAAGCGATATTAAGATTATACCACGATAATAATAAATTATCATATAAAAATATTTAATGAGTAAAGTTTAAAATGATTAAATATAATTTTATAAAAGATAAATATTAAAAAAAGATTAATAATGTTTAAATTAAAAAACGTTAACCATTAATATTAAAGAATATAAGATTAATAAAGTAATAAATATTTAAAGGAAAAATACCATTATTATAATATATAACGTAATTTATCATGCTTTGAAAATTAAACATAAGTAAAAAGTAAAATTAATTAATTTCCGGTTTAATTTAAACGTTCTTAATTAAGATGTAATAATCGTAATAAACGAAATTATAATCGATATTTTTATTATTTAAAGTAAGGAATTTTATTAATAATTTATATTTAAATAAATATTTAAGGTGTAAAATTTTAATAATAAAGTTAACATTTTATTATAACGCGAAATTCATTATATAAAATGGATAAAAAAGTTAAACCGCCAGCTTTAAAAGTTTTTTAAACTTTATATTTTTTATTTAATATTAAAAAAAGTTTTTATAATAATTATATAAAAGGAAAAGTTAAAAATAAAGTTATTATAAATCATGATTATTATTAACATTATTTTTACTTAATGAATAATAGTTTAGAAATGAAAAGTTTTAATTACGAAGTTAATTAAATATGGCATAATTATGTAATAAATATATAACATTAAAATTAAAATATTCATTAATGATTATTTAAATAATTTATTAATTTATTCTTCATTTTTATCGTTATATTTATTATTATTTTCATCATTTAAATTATATAATTATTCGTTTAAAAAATTATTCTTATAAATATTATAATTTATGATTTTCATTTATATAAAACGTAATAAAAAACGATTAAAAACTTATACATAATGAAAAAAAGCGTTAAATAATAAACTTTTTAACGTAAATATTTAAGTTAAATTATATAAGAAAAACCGGATATAAATTCAAGGTTAAATATGTTATATATTACTTTATTTATGGTTATGTTTTATAACTTATATATCGTAATTATATAATTATTTAAATAATTAATAAAAATTATTCTTAAAGAGATTAAATAAAATCATTATAATATTAAATAAAATTATTATATATTAATTCAACATGGATTATTTATATAAATATTTAATTTAAAGTATAAAGTTTATAATAATTAAAATATATATTTTTTCGACATATTTAAATGGAATTATTTTTAACTTTATTATTAATTTTTATAACTTTTATAAAGTTTTATTAAGCTTTATTTAAACTATTTTAAACTTAATTTTTTAAAGTTATAAAAAGTTTATTTAAGGGTTTTTAAAAAAGCTTAAAAATAAAATTATCGGACTTATTATTAAAATTATTAAAGAAATGGTTATATTTAAAGTTATTATTAATAAAAAGTAAAATATCATTTATAATTATTGGAATGATAAAGTTATTTATAAATAGTTTAAATATATACGTATTAATTCATTAATGTTAATTATATTATTATTGTGATTGATTAAATTACGTTACACGATTTAAATAGTCTTTATTTAAATAAGAAAAGTAAGTTAAAAACGCATTAATTATGTTTTATATCACTTAAGTAACCCGCTTATTAATGCAATAATAATAATAATAAAAGTAATAATAAAAAGTTTATTTTAACATTAAGAATAAAAATACATAAAATTTTTATTAAAATAATACTTTAAATTAAATACTTATATTATTATATTATGATAAGTTTAATAAATATAAATATATAATAATTATTATCGCTTTTTTATAACTTTTTTTAACTTAATTATCGTTATTATTTTTAAAGTTATAAATGAAAGCTTTAATTTGTTAATAATTTTCTTTCTTTATATAATTATTAACGGCTTTTTTAAACGTTTTCATGTTTTAAAAAATTCGTCGTAAAAAAATAACCTTTTAATATTAATATTACGCCGGCTTTACGTATTTTTTAAAACTTATTATGAGTTTTATAATTGCCGTGATAATTAAAATTCTTAAATAAATATTATTATCTCAGGTTTTAAAGTGTTATATATATTAATTAATAAAAAGAATAGTTTATTAAAATGGTTATATATTTAATAAAGGATTATTTTTAAATTTAATTCTTTATAATTAATTATAACTTTATTAAATAATTATTATTCTTTACGTTTAATTATATAATGCGTGTATATTTAATTAAGTTAAATCTTTTCATTAATTTCTTTTAAAAATAATATAATATATTAATAAAGGAAATTATATTATTTTTCGAATTAATATATATAAAGAATTTTAAAACGTTTATTACGTAAAACCTTACCAATGAAAAAGGAGATATTATCCATAATAATAATAAAAATAATGGTAAAGTTAATAATAAAAAGCTTTAATATTAACATATATGAAAAATATAAAAATTTTTATTAAAGTTATATTTTAAATTAAATATTTATTATATTAAATTATATTTAAATTAAGATATATAAATATATAATGATTATATTTAAAAATATGGTAACTTTATATAAGTTCATATATATAATCGATAATTTTTCTTTTTAAATCGATTTAATATATAATAATTAACCTTTTTATTAAACTTTTTAATTATTTATTACATTAATTATAACATTTTTACGAAACTTTATTAATTATTTCGTAATATACCGGTCGATATATAATT
Organism: Hypoxylon sp. FL1857; assembly: GCA_022578955.1. Taxonomy (NCBI): domain Eukaryota; kingdom Fungi; phylum Ascomycota; class Sordariomycetes; order Xylariales; family Hypoxylaceae; genus Hypoxylon; species Hypoxylon sp. FL1857. The sequence continues at coordinate 114,233 of MU400406.1, forward strand.
AATTATTAAATAAAAAATAACTTTATTAATTATATTAATTAATTATTAAATTATTAATATATAATAAAAAAATATTATATTAAAAAGTTATAAATAAAATGTTTATTTATAATATATAATTAAGAAATTTATTAATTTATAACATAATTAATTATAATATATTTATTAATTAATAATTAATAATTTAATTAATTATATTAATAATAATAATAATAATTTTTTAAAAAATTTATTAATAAAAAAATAAATATAAAAAATTAAAATTATAATAACTTTAAAAAAAATTATAACCTTAATTATATTTAAAATAACTTTAATTTTCAAATTATAATAACTTTATTTTTATATAAATATATACCTTTATATTATATTTAATTTATTGATTTTTAATTTATAATAATATATAATATAAAAATTATTTATAAAAAAATATAATAAAAATGAAGTTTTAAAAAATGTGGAAATAAAATCATTATAATGAGAAAAGAAAAATTTGAAAAAAATATTATAAAAAAAATGCGAAATATTATAAAAAATATTTAATTTTATTTATTTAAAAACTTTTTATATTATAAAATATTTCTTAATATAATATTATTAAATTTTATTTTTATTTATTTTTAACTTTACTTTTTCTTTAATTTTATATAATAATATTTAAGGTAATATTATTATCATTAATTTAATAAGGAAAATTACATTATAAAAGGTTTAAAAGTAATACGTTAAACCGGTTAAAATGGGGCGAGCAGAAAGCCGCGTCGTTGTCCCCGCGAGGTTTAGTTTCCTTGCATAACTATTGCATAAATCCCAGGTATATAATTTGTTGGCATTTCATTATTCAAGTTATCTAATTACATAAGATGGGCTGCTGTGTAATGCCGCGTGTGGCTAGTGTACATCCCACCATGTAGACCGACCCAGCATCAGCCACACTAACCAGTGGCCAGTCACCTTAGCTTATGCAGCTCCAACTGGCAACGCGCAGCTCGAGCTGCCTAACGAATGAAGCTCCCTCATCAAACATCACCAAATCCGCCGAGCTTCACCACACCTCCATTCCCACAGCAAGCCCTTGAAATACATACGTCTTAATTGTCGTCCGCGCATATAAATCAACATGGTAGGCTTCAATATCCTCATTACAACCTCCCAAAGCTAACATTGCTCTCTCAATAGACGTCAATAGGAACAGGCTACGATCTCGCCAACTCCATCTTCTCGCCAGACGGACGGAACTTCCAAGTCGAATATGCAGTCAAGGCGGTAGAGAACGGCGGCACGTCGATCGGCATCCGAGCTAAGGACGGCGTGGTCCTAGCAGTTGAGAAGGTCGTCACCTCAAAACTACTGAAGCCCGGCGCAAACAAGCGAATCGCAACGATCGACAGACACCTAGGAGCTGTATGCTAACTCCTCCTTCTTGAACTCTTGCTTTTGTCTATAGGACCCATTTCTAACCACGCCCAATGCAATAGGTCTACTCCGGTATGGTACCTGACGGCCACCACTTCGTCGACCGAGCCCGAGACGAGGCCCGCGCCTGGCGTGAAACCTTCAAGACGCCAATTTCAACGTCCGACTTAGCGAGCCGCATGGGCGGTTACCTGCAAGCCTACACACTTTACCAATCTGTCCGTCCCTTTGGAATTACGGCCATCATAGGCGGATTCGACTCGGAGCTTGAGGCTCCCGTCGACGGCCAAGTTGGCTCCGGCCCCTCAGTCGGTGCTGGTGGCAAGGTGGAGGGTAAGCACGGTGGTCCGGGTCTCTACATGATCGAGCCGAGCGGCATGTACTGGGGATACTACGGCGCAGCGACGGGCAAGGGCCGACAAGCAGCCAAGGCCGAGCTCGAGAAGCTGAACCTAGCCGAGGGCAAGCTCGACCTGAAGCAGGCAGTGAAGGAGGCGGCGAGGATCATCTATGTCGCACAGCAAGATAACAAGGACAAGGAGTTCGAGCTGGAGATGAGCTGGATCAGCGGCGCGGACGGCCCGACCAAGGGTCGGCACCAGGAGGTCCCCAAGGACCTGCTCGAGGAGGCTGAGCGCTTAGCGAAGAAGGCCATCTCGGAGGAGGATGACGAAGAGGAAGAGAACAAGGATGACGATAAGATGGAGGAATAAGCGAAGACGACTGGTCCTTGGTAAGGAACAGCAGGCTTGTACTTGTACAACAAACATGGCGAAACGCTCGGGATAGAGCAAGGTCATAGACTAATTCCATATGAGAGCCATGGTCTTCGACTGAATTTCGTATGCTAATGGTGACCAGACTTCTCCCATTGTGACTTAGACCAACCATGGATTTCCGACTGCCAAGTAGGGCCTTCAGGAGTGCGCCTCATTCCCCACGCCGGGTTCTCAATTGCGATAACACAACTCTTCAAATAATGTCAAAGCAGGCGCTCAAGAAACTGATTACCAGAGACAATGCTAGCAATTCTAAGAGCAGCCAGTCCGTACTACCCATTTTACTAATTTCGGCGACTACTAGCACATCATAACCCACTTCTCTGCTTACGAATATGCTCGGCCATGATAATAATGATAATGAAATTATTCGTAGAGTAATTGTCTACCTTACACTGATACTAGCTACAATGCCCAGATACACCACCTCAAGCACAACCAGGTGTGTTGAGTATTTGGATGGATCGAATTTTTTGTCCACCTTTTTCTTGGGCTGAGGAACGGCAACATCTGAAGTAGTCTGTTTCTCGGGCGCTGTGTGTTGTATGTGGTGGCTGGAATCTTGTCCAGGGGTACGCCTTGGTCGGGACGCCTTGGTCAAAGCACCGTGCTCGGCGAGAAGAATGGTTAGCATAATTTGCTCTGGGTGCCCCATGTATGGCCCATTGCTTAGGGTTGCCACATGGGACACCCAGAGCTACACCCGGAACCCCCTATTGATGATTCCTAACAGTAAACATCGCAAGTACATGCGTAAAGCATCTCAAACATCCGTAAGCCCGCTCGGAGACCGCGTAGGCCTTATGCGAGCTACGGCGACGGCAATAAAGGGGAATATCATTCCCAATACCCCCGTGAAGATAAACCACTTGCTGCTTCCTCCCTATGAGGTACACAGATAGTCTTCAGCCCCCCACATGACTGATCCAGCGACGTGCTGGAGTTTGATGGGCGGGCCGGGGACAACAGCTATACATGATAGTATGATCGTGTATAGGCAGCACTGAGACCAGAGCACGCTCCAGTCCAAGGGACCAAGTCGCCTTGCCTGATTGTTAGGTAGTGCATCTCGCCTTCGGCACCTCCCTTAGAAGACTGGTTCGGGGTCTCGAGCGATGCTTTACGCATGTACTTGCGATGTTTCCTGGTTAGGAATTCTTGTTCTCCTATTCCTATCTCCTCCACTCACCCACTCCCTCGTGAGAGATAATTGGGTCGCGCTGCTCACGAATGCTAAGTCTAGGTTAGCGAGGCTCATATCCAATATCAAGGTCACTTGTGCCAACTTACCTGGGCCCAAGGCAGAGTCAACTCTCGGCCCGCTCTGGCCTCTCTGCTTTTCCGACAGAGTGGTCCCCCACCCCCGCCTTAGCGGCAAGATAGGTAGTTCGCGGCACCTCGACTACACGGTGGAGGGCCATCAATTGCGATCGCGCTCCTTTGCCGCCGGATAGACCAGCAGTGTGCCAGGCTGGCCTTCAAGTATCGCCACTCCCTCGTAGTTCTCCACCGAGCCCTGCATGTCCCCTTGTCCCTTGTTGGGGCCGTTACAGTTCATCGGTTACCGTGTTCATGACTTGGGGCAGGCTCCGCTTCGGCTTCCTGGTCTCGGGACAAACGCCACGACCTCAGCGTCGTCGTTAAACTCGTCGTCGCTACCAGCGGCGATCGGCACAGCACATAGGCTTGTGCCCGTTGTCCCCTCCTTAGGGTCTTCGAAAGAACCCCGTTCCCGTCCGGCGGCGACGAGACGCATCTCATGTCCCCCGCCATCCCCATGAAAACTGTCCAAGGCAGGGTCAATCGGGCCCGCCGTGCCCAGTAGACGGCACGACGGGCATGCCGTCCGCCCCGGAGAAGGAACTTCTGCGATGTGCAGAGACGGCACTTCTCGAAGCTCAGGCCAAGACGAGCGGACAGGATGCCCTTGTTGCATCATGGTCAGATCATCCAGGACCTGGGCTTCTGGGATGGAACCGCTCTGCACATCGCAGAAGTTCCTTGATGCCAGGCTAGTAGGGGCTTGAGGCTTATCGGCCTCCCCCAGGCTGAAGTACTTTCTGTACTCGAAGGCTCTTCTCTCCTTTTTTTAATTTTTTTTTTTTAATTTTTTTTTTTTTTTTTTTTTTCCTTCCGTCGAGAGTCTCGTCAAGATCTGCCGATGGGAGACCGCCGCCATAAGGAGCATACGGGAGCCCCTCTGCTCTCCTCATGGTGACAGCTTCTCATCGTGGCTGATGACAATCTCAACGATGTATTGTGCGGTCTTCCATATGGGGTGATAAATCGCCCCATATGGTACCGCCAACCCATGGGGATGTCGATGGTCTCGTCCACTCCTATCTCGTTCTTCATGGTAGTGTTCATCCGGCAGGTCTTAGCTGTGGCCGTCTTCGGTACTGGCTGTCACTAGGATACTAGTTGGAAGCTTTACGCAGAAAGGCCATCGGCATTTGCTTCCGCATCCGAAGATAGTCGGAATTAATGTAAGGGGCGATGGGACTTGCTCGTGCTGGAAGACCCAAGTCTCCCCGACACCAACAAGTTGGCGAGCTAGCTCATCTTGAGACTAACTGCCGCATGTTAGAGGCCCCCAATTCCATCTTTGCGGTCCAAAGTGACGCCACTGAGTGAAAGGTTGGGCATCTTTCTAATATACCGGTCCGCCAAGCGGCTCGTCGCAGGGGTCTGGAGCAAATCGCCACAAGTTTCGGCGCGGATCCTCAAATGTGTCATGCTCCAGTAATTCCTCTCGCCATATTATAGTCTTGTAGAATAGGCTGTAACGTCCAATACGCCCTTAGGCGATCTGTGTCCGCAGGCAGATAGAGCTACTGCCCATCTCTCCTTAGCTAACCCACCCATATGATGTGGGCAGGCTTCATAATGTTGTAAATTAGGTACGTTTCTTGTTGTTCTAGACTAGTAACAGAGCTATCTGTAAAATTGGGCTTTATACTTGTTAGAATTTGCGTTATTGTATTGGGAGCGTAGTAACTTACTTGAAGAGTCCAAAGGTCAGCGGCGTCAAGTGAGAGTACCAAGTCAAGGGGGCAGCCGAAGGTTCCGTGGTAATCATGTTAGGGAGTATGTTGCCGCGGCACGTCATGAGCCTCCTTCTCGTCGAACCATGAACTGTTTATCTCGTTGATGGCTACAGGGCGGAGATTACCAAGAGAATCGGCGAGAGTAATGTTGTTGGCAAGAGTTTTAAGCCAGTCATCAACGACTTGACGCCACTCTGGCCATCTAGAAGCTGGTTCTGTATCTTCCTTCATCTGTGATCAAAGGGTCAAGTTGATCATTGTCGGTTCTGTTCGCGTACTCTGTAATTAGAGAAAGTGTGCTGTAAGCGATGTTGCAATCACCCGTGACTCTACCTCCCCGTATCTGGGTGGTAGCGGTAGATGGCTAGTTGATTCCCCCATCCAATGCGAAATTCACCCTTCGGTTTAGTTCGATGCCCATGCTGTTGACATAGCTAGTCAGTTGCGGTCGCAAGTAAATTTCTCTCGACTTTTAACGACCACAGGGTCATCTCACATTGTGAATCGTAGACAACTGTTATAGTTTACGTCGTAAAGCTTCTCCATTCGGGTCTCACCTGCTATAAGGCACCATGGTTTCTCTTTCAATATGCTAGAATGAAGCTTCTTAGACTCGGCTGCGGAGTGACAGTCTGGTAACAGCATACGTGATCATGGAGTGCGCGTACGAGCCTTTCTGTCAGGCGCTGTTGTTGCACTGGACAAGTGCATTCATGCTGGCACGGTCGTCTTCTTCAAGATGATCGAGTTTCGCGACCGTCTCTAGGATATCAGCCCCAGAATGCTCGGCAGCCCATTCAGTGACATAGCGGCCTCCGTATATATCGTAGAGGGGTTCGTTGATAGTCCAGTCTAGTACTTTGCTGACGCGGGTTAGGGCGACAATGTCAGCGACCAGGTAGCCGCATTTTGCAATCAATTGCTGGGGCTCACTCCCTCCTGCATGAACTTCTGATCCGTCTCACAAGGACAATACTCCCCCCATCTCGAAAGAACAATATAGTGTGGAAGTCCGTCCCAGACTCCTGATGATGTTGTTCCAGGCAGTGGTGCCGGAAATTCCGACCACCCATTGACAGAGGGGTGAAACGGAGGCTGAGTGTGTTTGGTGAGGATGAAGAGGCTGAGGGGTGTAGCTAGGGGCTCAGAGAATCTACAGTCAGAATTCCCGTTCGAAAGAACTTGTTGAAGCACCACAGTAGAAGTTAGGAGGATGAAGGTGGGGAGGTGGAGGTTTGGTGATGATCATCTGTTGGTTTGCGATGTCCGAAGCGAGATGTTTGGTCGGAAACGGGCTTGGGGGATGCGATGTAGGTTGCTTGATCTTGTTACGCTTCGCGTTAGGATTCCATAGTCTCGTATATTCGCCGACCCCTGGCCTCGGGTTCACCCAACGACTCTTGTAGAATCCCATCAGAATTTCTGTGAACTTAAAATTTCCTTGTTCGCGTCCAGTACGCGCGGACGAGGTCAAAGGAGTTAGGGAGAGAGGCACAGTTTGCTGGGTGCTCGTTGCCTTCTCAATATGCAGCTTAGTGAACTGCTTCAGACGCTCGCCCAAGTGTGGTAACACTTCAACTTCTCGGAGTCACTGTCAAGGTAGATGAAATGTAAGAAGAATGCAGCAGAGAAAGGTATACCCCGTTGAGAAGATACGAACCGTAGAGGAGAGTGATAGAAGAGGGCCAAGGAGGAAAGGATGGGTTGAGTACGTGCGACGCGGTCCCCAGCTAAGGACGAAGAATGGTAGGTAGGAAGTGATGGGAGAGTAGAGTTAGTTTTGAATTAATGTTGATGAGTGAAGAATGATAAATTAGGGGAAGGAAGTAGAAGTATGGTGGCTGAGTTAGAAAGCCGGTGGTTGAATAAGAAGGGTGGTGGGTGAAGAGAAGGAAGATGAGTGAAGGATGAAGGACAAGATCGTAGGTCAGTGGGAAGAAAGTTGGATGATGTTGAATTAAGTAGAAAGGGTTTAAGCTGAAGAAAGCAAGAGCCTGAAATAAATCAGACCTCCGGCCGAGACATGCGCAGTGGCAGAGCCGAGCCATCACAAGCCTGCACTTGACCAGTCGGCCGAGTGAGTGCATCGCGGCCGGGATGTGTGAGCCATGCCGAGTGTCAATCAGGGAAGCCAGGGCTGTGAGATATTAAAAGGGACCAGAAGTGACTGTTTGGGGGTATTTAGTGCAAGCAGAGAATGTTTCAGGGGCGTCCTCTTCGTACTTGGTAGGGAATGGAGATGAACAGGCTGTGAGTAAGAAGTTCTCCTCAGAAGCCATGATATCTGAAGAAGCTTTATATAGATAGCCTTCAGTACCTTGTGGTCTTGGTATGTTCCTTAGGCTTTAATTGAGATATCTGTGACGTTGTTAGCCCTTTAATGGTCATGATGTTATGGTCACTCAGTACTTCGAGGAAGGAGGAGATAAGTACGAACAGCATACGTTGAGATGGTGCGAAATTGAAAATAATACACTGACCGAAGTTAGACACCATTAGTACATCAAAGAAATATTTTTTTGTTGCGCCTTACCAGGTATACCTTCCTGATTCTGTTGCGTGTTGTATTAGATCAGGACCGTGTTCACCATTGACCACTGACAGGTACACATTATGACCCGGAAGTCAAAGAGCTATCCCATTGGATAGGTGCATCGTGAACGGCAAATAGGATAGTTGAAGGCGTGACTGCTTATATGAGCCCCGGCATAGAGCCATCGTGAAGTCTACTGAGGTGTTGGTGTGCAATAGCTTGGAGAACGCCAGCTCTCTTCCAAAAGGGCGTTGTCTCGTTCACATAGGAGAAGGATAAAGGGGAACCAACATAGTGAAGCTGAGGGAGGATTGAACATGTCTGATAGAGATAAGGATGTAGCTTTACAGGCAGGACATCTCTCCAGTGTTGGAGGTATGCGATAGAACTATGTTTCCATTAAATCTTACTGGGGTATAGTCATACCTTTGCTGCTCAGTCATGAATATTCATGCATATCATAAAGCAATATTCGTATATCCTCTTATTCTTTTGATATTGCTCTTAAATCGCAATAGCATATTCATCAATACCTATTGCTTCAGCGGTTTGATATCATATCCCATACAACTTACTGTGCCTTATAAAAAACCGATATTTTATGAAAAGCACGAAAGTCATAAGGTCTTATCTAGTAGTTTGGCAAGCAAATTTTTAAGTTACTCCTTATTATTTGCTTTATTTAGAGAATAGAGGTGCTTAACGTTAGGCCTATGACTCCTTAGGTGAAGCACTATTACTTTCTGAGTCTTTCGACAACCATATGAATGGCTTCGAACCTCGTCATTAATTCAGTCATAAAATACTGCACCTAAAGTATAATATTCAAGTTTTCTCCTTGTTCTAAGCTTAATACTGGTCGTAATCTGTATAAGTGAAGTTGATCGGCTCATACAAGGCATGTGATTCTGCTAGACGCTAAAAGGGGGCGGGGCGCACTGTACATATCTGTGAAGCCAAGTGCGTAACAAATACTTTCCTTTTCTACCCAAATAGCTGAATAAGCCATTCCAGACGGCTTTAGCCACATATGAAAATAGTACAAGTCAAAAACCACATCTTCACAATGACGCTCGCATGTTAGGATAAAGTGTAAAGCCGACGTTATCAGTTATCCGACCGCCCCTTTACCGCTCCCTCACCGCTCCGCCAGAGACCCGCAACGGCTCCACGCTGGCCCCCCTTGCAATTGCACTACCGGCATGGGGACGTGTACACGCATATGCATTCTACATGTATGAAATGCATGACGGACCGCATAGGGTGACACGCAGCAAGCGCCATGGAAAGGACCCATTTCCCGCAAAGGGAGAATTATATAGAAGGCAAATTCCCCAGACAGGAGGCCCCCCACAGATATGAAGCACAATAACCCGAGTTTTAAGCGCTTATTAATATGGTACACAAATTAATTATTTCCTTAATCAAATTATATAAATAAGGTTTATTTTACATATGAAATTTATTTAATTATTATTTTTAATATATTTTTAATTTATTTTAATTAATTATATTATTTAATTTAATTTATATTATATTTATATATGTGATTATTTATATAAGAAATTTATAAAGTTATCATTACCAATTTTTTATGTTTATACTTAACGTTATTTATAATTTTTAAGTTTTATAATTTTTATTTTTAATAATAATGTTTAATGATTTTTTATATAATTATGATTTTATGAATATATTATTTATAATATCTTTTTTTCTTTTATATATGTTAATATTATTATTATTAATAATATTATCATTTTTATAAATAATTATGGTAATATTTTAAGTATTATTTATAAAAGATTATTATGATTTTAATTATATGGTTAAAGTTATTAATGGCATGGTATAATTATTAAGTAAAGTGGTTTATTTATTAATTATATTTATATTAATACTTTTCTTTTTTCCTTTCCGATTTATATTTAATGTTAAGGAATTTAAAATTATTATAACTTTTTTTATTCTTTAATTTAATTCCATTATATATTATTGGATGGAAAATTGGAATGAAAAAGTTAAAATAAATGACATTTAAAATAACGTGTTAACGGAAGTATTTATGGAAAGTTTTATCTTAATATTCTTTCTTAACATAATTATATATATTAAACATTATTATAAAAAAGTATATTCATTATAACCGATTTATATTATTATCTTATCTTTTAATTAACTTATGATTTAATCATTATAATATATATATTAGCTTAGTTTTAATTTAATTTTATCGTTTTTAATAAAATAAACATATTTTTTTTATATATTTATATTAAACCATAAGAACATATAAAAGGTATATAAACTTTTTTTCATAAAATTAAGAAGATTATTATCATTTCTTTTATTTAATTAGAATTGGAGTTTAACGAATATTCCATATTATAAAATTAAACATAATTTATTTATATTAAAAATAATAAAGTTTATTTATAAAGGTGAGTATATTTAACTATAAAAGGAATAATTTATTAACTATTTTTAAATCGATATATCATTTAATTTAAACATTTAAAGATTAAATAAGTTAAATATTATAATTATTAATGGTTCTTTTTTTCTATATATTATATTATATATATATAACTTAATATGAAAGATTATTTATTAACGTTATTTATCCATTAAAATTATTAAAAATATTTACCATTCATTAACATTAATTATATTATTATTTTCTTTAATATAAAAACTTTAAAGGTTTATATTTCTTAATAATTTTATAATATTTCTTTATTAAAAAAGATAATTTCTTATATCATAAACATATATTAATAATATAAAATTAAATTCCCGGATATAATATATAATTTTAAGTTTAGAAAGTTATTATAAAGGTTATATTTTTATTATAAATAAAATGATGTAATTTCCGAATTTAATAAATTAAGAATTTATATTTAATTTCTTTATTATAAAAATAAATAATATAAAAGTTATATTTAATATTAAGCTTATAAATAATTAATTATTATTAATGCGATTAATTATAAAAAGTGTAAATAATGAATTTGATATAATTATGATATGATGATTTATTATATAATAGTAATGATTAGTTAATATTTATAAATTAATTTAAGGATGATGAAAATAATAATTATTATTATATTATCTTATGAGAAAACTTTAAATCTTTTATATTTAAGTTTAAATGTTAATAATAAAATTGAAAATTTATTCACGTTTAATCATTATATTTATGGTTAATATTTAAATTATTTATATTATCTTTATTATATATTAATTAAGTTAAGTTTCAATATTTAAACTTAATTATTCGTTAAAATAACTTTATTTAATATAATTTTATTATATTGTTAATAATTATTTATAATTAATATATAATTATAATATGTTATATATATGTTAATTATATTATATAAAATTAAATTTGATTTTAATAAATTTATATGTTAATATTTAAACTTATTTATCTATTAAATTATATTTTAATTAAGTTTAATTTTAATATATTATTATGAAACGTTTATAATTAACTTATAAGTTAAGGTTTTAATTTATATATTATATATATTATGTAAAATTATATTAAATTTTAATACCTAAACTTTACTTTTTATTATATAAAAGTAAATTATATGTTCATGCTTAAATTTAACTATCCGTTAAAATAATTCAATTAAGGATAATTTTATCCCATTATGATAAAATGTTCGTAACTAATATATAAGGTAAAATCCATAATATACATATCATTTATATTATATAAAACCATAACTCGACCCTTAATTAAATAACGGTAAGTTAAATTCACATGCTTTCATTCAATTACCCGTTATTAAAATATTTATATATAAATATTTATCGTTTATAATTATATGTTATCCTATATTTAAATCTTTCAACGACGGGTAATTAAATTTTATTTAATTAACGATATATTTTATCATAACATGTTAAACATTTTTAAATAATAAATTATAATATTATATATTTTATAATATCATTATCGAATTAAATTTAATAAAGTGTAATAATATAAATAAAAATTAAACGAATATTATATTTAAGTAAATTATCGGTTATATCTTATAATTAATGATAAAAGTTTAAAATATCGTTATAAAAAATTATTATTAACAAATCATTATAATTTTACATGGTATTATTGGTTTAATTAACATGAAATTAATTATTATTTAAATGATTTAAATTTTTATTAAAGTGTAATATATATTTTTAAATTTTAAATAATTATTAATATTATATGTTAAAATGAGATTTTATTATTAATGATTAATATATATAAAAGGTAATTAAATATTTATTTTAATATAAAGAATTTATATAATATATATTAATTAATATTTAAATTTATGATAATAATATTTATATATAATTACTTTATAATATCATATTAAATTTCACGTTTAAAATTTTAAAATATCGTTAATATAATTTTTATCCACCTTTTTATTCTTTTAATAATTTAATGGGTATATTTAAAATAATTAAACATTATTAAAGAATTATATTTATTCAAGAGTGTGGTGAAGTTTTATTTTAACATATTATTAATAAATAACTTATTAATTAATAATTTATAAAAGATTTATGTGTAATATTAAATAATGTTATAATTAATATAAATGATGATTTTAAGCATAAATAAGTTACGTTTAAAAAGAAGTCATTTTTTACCTTTATATCTTCTCGTTATAAAACATTTTATATTATAAATTTCTGGAATAAAATATAAAATATGGATAATTTATTTTTAAAATAATATCGTTTATATTTTATATAATACTTAAAGAAGGAAATTATATTTTTATTTTAAAATTTATTTCTTAAATAATTTATTAAGAAATTTCGTGAACTTTTTTCTTATAATTTTAAGGAAATATTATATTAACTTGATTATATTAATTGTTTTTTTATAGAATTAAAAATTATTTAAATTTATAATTTATATTATTTATTTATTAAAAAGGGAAAATTACTTCTTTATTATTAATTAATGATGTTTTAGAACTTATATATTTATTTTTATCTTTTTAAAATAAAAGAATTCCGTTTTTTAAAAGAAAGATTTTTAATTCTTAATTATACATTTAATATAATTATTAAGTTTAATCTTAATCTCAAGAATAATTAACTTAACAATTTAACTTATTATAAAATTATAAGGTATATTATTATATTTATAAATAACTTTCCTTTAATTATAAAGGTTTTATTTCGATTTATTAAAGACATTTTTAATGAAATATATATTATTTAATACGTTTTTAATAAATTTATTAAAGTAAACTTATTATCATTTTTCAGGTTAAATAAATTTTAAATAAAAAAGGCGTTATTATAACTTATTTAGAATAATCCATTATATTCTTAAATAATAATTGATTATTAATTTTAAGATAATTAGTTTAATGTTATCGATACGTTTTTATTTTAAATTCTTTTAATAATAATTTATGTTATAAACGTAAAAAAGGAAGTAATTTTTCGCATCATTTATATTTTATAATAAAATAAAACCAATTTTATGTTTAATGGATTTATATTTAATTAAAAATATTTAATTATAAGTAATGCCGAAAATAAAAATATTATCTAAGATAATAATATAATGGATTAATGAGATTAAAACGATGTATTTTAAGATATATTTAATATAAATGATATAGTTTAATAAAAGTTAGGATAATATTCTTTAAATAAAATAAATTTAAATTTATCTAGTTATAATAATATGGGTATAATTGGTTGGTTTATGGAGATTTTATGGACCATAACTTTTTTAAGTTTTTTCTTTAAAATTGTTAATTAAGTTAATAATATATAAAAGATATAATATATTTTAAATGCGATTTTAATTAATATTTGTTAAGAAAATAATAATATATAAAGTTAAGTTATTTTTAAACATTTAATTAATGGATAATTATATATATATGTTTCATATGGTAATTAATATATGGATATTCGAGATCTTTATTTTTTTATGTCGATTTTTATTAAAATCTTATTATATGGTTAAGGGGGTTTTATTGTTATTAATAAAGAATAAAAGTAAGAATTTTAATAATATAAAGAGATAAATTTCGGCTTACGAAAATATAATAAATTCCTTTTATTTATTATTTATTATTAATATAATTATTAATTTATATATTATTATAAATAAGTTTTTATTAAGTTATAATAATATGGGATAATAATTACTACTTATTTAATATTTCCATTTTTAATTTTTAACTATATTATTAAAAATAATAACAATTATATAAACTTAATTTAAATAAAGAAAATTATTTTTAAATTTTTTTATGAAATTTATTAATCCTTTAAGAAAAAAAAACTTATTCACGCTTAATAAAAATTAAATAATTATATTAAAATTACCAATCTTTGGATGAGGAAAATGTTAAATAAAATTATTATATATAAAAAATAATAACCATTATTTAATAAAGAAAAGGTTAATTAACAAAATAAAATTAAAAATTTAATTATTAAATATAACTTTCCGGTTATTTAATTTATGATTAATTTAAATAATATGTTATTTTTAATTTAAGTTAAAATGGGTAAAAAGTTTCAGAATTTTCATTTCTATTAAAAAATAAAAACAAAGTTAAAAAACCATTTATTAAATAAATAATAAACTTTTATAAAAGAAATTAATTAAGATTTAATTATAACGATTAAATGATTCTATTTATATATATAAACATTCTTTATTAAACTTATTTATGTCGAAATTAAAGATAATATATTCGGATTATTTAATTATTATTTTAAAGTTATAAAAATTAATTTATATAATGTTTTTTACTTTTATAACTTTTTTTAATTTTATGGGAATATCGGCATAAAGAATTTAATTTCTTATATTGTTAATATAAAAGATAAGGAAGAAATTATATAATTTTTAATATAGGTTAATAAATATTTTTAAGAAAATTTCAATAATGATATTTTTAAATAATAAATGTAAATATTTAATAAACTTTATTTTTTTAATCGTTTATAATAAAGTTTAAATGTATTAAAAGAAAAATGGGAAAATAAAGTTTAGTTTATTATCATGGTAGCGTAATTTTATCATTATATTACTATATGTTATAAATATAAAAAAGTTAAAAAAGTATTAAAAGGGAAAAAAAGGTTTAATAATGCGAAAAAATATAGATTTAAATAACTATAGATTATATTGGAAATTACCTATTTAATTAATAATAATATTTTACATTTAAAATAACAATTTTTATATTATATTCATTGGAATAAAATCTTAATTATTATTTTATAATATAATCATGATTTTAAATTAATTTTTATTAAGATATATATTATCTTATTAATATATTATATTATTAATTATATGATAAAAGTTAATCCATTAATAAGTTAAAAATTTATTTTAATAATTATTAATTTTAATATTCTCGTAAAATAACCTTTATTTATTAACATTTAAAACTTAAAATAAGCTATATAAAGCTTAATAATTAAAATATCGAATTAAATATTCTTAGAAAAAAAGCTTTCATTTATCGATATTTACAATTACATTCTTAAATTTGATATATTTTATAATTTTAAAAAAAATTAATTTTAAATATATATTAATATTATATATTATTATATATGTTATTAATGGGTATATTTCCGAAATCTTATATTTAAATTTTCTAATAGAAAATTAAAATTTAATTTAAAATTAAAGATAATAATTAAGGAAATTAATATAAAACTTTCCTTATATAACGCATATTTATGCCACGGTTTAATATTTAGGGATATATATTTTTATAATTATATATCGATTATAAATATCATCATTAAACCGAAACTTTAAGATTAAAAAAACCAACATATTTTATTTAAAAACGATTTATCTTCTAAAAGATATTATCAATAAATCAATGGTAAATATAATATATTTACTCCTTTATTTATTAATCATTTTCCATTAAATATCGAAGATAATAAACCATATAACCGGAATGTTATAATTTAATTAAAATTATTCATACTTTAAAATAAATTTCTTATCAAAAATTCGGGAATGTTTTTAAAAATATAGATAAAGTTTAATAAAACTTTTATAAACCGCTTAAAATTTATTAATAATAATTTCAGTTTATTTTTAAAATCAAAAAATAATACCATCTTAAATAAGAAGAATTAAAATTCCTGGATTAACATAAATAAACGATTTAAATTCATTAATAATAATAGATATATCGATAATAAATCCTAAGAAAAAAATAAAATTATTAATAAAACATCTAATCTTAAAAAATTCGTTACCTTTTCTTATAAATTTTCAAATTACTTAAATCAAACGTTAAATAAAAATATAATTTTATTCGAGAAGAATTTAAGCAAATTAATATACTTTTATAAAATAAAAAGAATAAAAAAATTATTAAACTTTTCTTATTATACTTAAAATTAATTATTATTAAAAGATAATAAATAATTTAAATATCCCTTCGTTAAGTTTTAACCAAGATAATTAAATGCACAAAATTATTTTTAACAACTTTAAAGTTTAAAAATTAAACTTATAAAAACTAAAGATTAATATAATTTAAAAAATTTTAAGATAATTAGATTATTTAACGGTATAAATTTAAGATAACAATAAATAATTAAATTAAGATAAAGATTTATTTAGAATAAATAAAGATATTATTATTTCGTAACCATCATTATTTACATATTTAAAACCTTTACCATTTAAATAATTTATAATATTAACACTTAATTACCATAATAGGAAAATATAATTAAACATTAATTTAAACTTAACATAATTGGAAACATTAAATAAAAAGTAAATAATATCATTTAATATAATTTTCTATTATTTAAATAAAGTTAACAAAGTTAAATTAAAAACATTTAATGAGGATAATGTTAATTTAATAAATTAACCATAATTTTTATTTTATTTTAAAGGTGAAAATAAGATTAGTAAAAATGTTATTATTCATACCTTTATTAAAGCATTAAAATTTAATAATTAGCGAAGGAAAATTCGAATTATAATAACATTAAGAAATGTTAACGTTAATATTAAAAACATTATAATATATTTAACCGTTTCCCTTTTCGGAATTAATAAACGTAAAATAATTATAACATAAAAAATATTATAAAAATAAATTAATATCTTAATAATTAACGAATATAATATAATATTAAGTAAAGACTTATATGAAATTTATTTGTAACTTTAAAAAGTTTATGGCATTTTCGACGACGATTTCGGAAATATGTTTATAATGATATTTTGTGATGATTTTTATTAATTCGAACCGGTGAATAATATATCGTTTCTATTCCTTAGAAAATTAAGTTCTAAAATAATATTCCATGAAATTAAATAACAATTCGATATTAAGAAAAATGAATAATATTTAAGCCATTAACTTTAACTTAAATTTACCACCGTTATCATTTTTAATAAATAGATAAAAATAATAAATCCTAAATTTAATCTTTTATTACTTTATTTAAAGAATGGTGTTTAAATTATCGAGGATGTTAAATTATTAAATTCGAAATTAATGTGGTTAAAAAATATCCACTTAAACTTACGAGTTAAAGTTATTACTTCCTTCAATTTTATGAAATATTTTATAAATTTATAAACCATTATTAAATATGTAATAAAATATAATCAATGGCTTTTCATTTTTTAGTTACATTATATACTTAAAATTCCTAACAATATTATTATTATTAAGAAAACTTTCGAGATGATAAATAATTTTTCATTTAAAATATTTATTTATTTAACATTTATTAAATATATATTAATTACCTTTACGGAAAACTTATATTAAAGCTTTAAATGATTAACAATGTTAAATATATGGTAAAGTTTTTTATCCTTAATCCAAATATGTTTATTTATATAATAAACGATAAAATAATTATAATGACTTTATCATTAAAAATTATATTCATTTCGTCGAAAATAATAATTAATATATAATTAAATAAGTTAAAGAAAAGAATAATATTTATTTTTTTAAAGACGATCTTTCCACCTTTAAAAGTTAAAAAAATAAGGTTATTTAAATATATAAAGTTTCCATTAACTCTAACTTTTATAATTATTGAATATAAAACTTAAGGGTAAATAATTTTTAAAGCTTTCGTGAACTTTATTTTTAACAAGTTTAATGGAAAAAGGTCCGATTTTATGGTTACATATATATAATTATTTAAAACTATAAAATTAAATAAACTCCATTTATTATTAATAATTGATTTAAATTATTAAATATAACTATAATTATTTATAAAGATGAAATAAAACATCGATCGGTTAATCGAATTAAATAAATAAATTATTTAAATATATTTTAACTCGTTTAATAAATAAAAATAAAACATGTTCGTTTATTAATATAATATTATTAAATTATAAAATTAAATATTTAAATATATAAATAATGTAAATAATCATAAATCGTGGGTATACTTTACACCGATTAAATAACTTAAATATAATATATTAATATTTAATATGTAATAATTTTCCCGCATTTTCTAAGATTTTTTCCATCTTTCCTAAATTTATAAATAATTATTTTAATAAATATTCATATTTAAACTTTAAATAATAATCACGTTACGATAAATTCTAACGTAAAAAATATAACGATAAAATGTTTAACTTTTGGTTATTTAATCACCGATATTAAAAAAGGTTAAAAATGTTTAAATTATAATTAAGAACGTTTTATTAATGATATTATCGACGTTATTAACGTTACCGTTATTATTAATATTATTAACGTTTTTAAGAATATTAATCATAATAACGTCATTATTATATATATTTAAACTTTAAAAGTTTAAATTAAATATGTAAATATGATTAAGTTATATTAATTTTATTATTAAATTTAAAGTTTAATATATATATTTTGGATATATAAGAATAATTTCTTAAGAAAAATAACATATAAAAGCGGGAAAAGAGTAAAAATAAGAATTAAAAACGTTATAACCATTATAACCATTTATTTTAAAAAGTTTAAAAAGGTAAAAAGTATTATAATTATTTATATTACGTATTTTATTTATTATTTTAAATAATTTTTACTTTTTAATATAATATATAATTTTTCCATTTATTATTTATATGTTAATATGTTTCTTTTAAAAGATAATAATATTTTATTTAAATTGAAATGAATTATTCCCGATAATTTTTCTTTTTAAACTTAGGTAAATAAATATATTAAATGAATTAATTAAAGTTATATATGCGTGATTATTTCAAATATTAAAGATGGATAATATTATAAAACGTTATTAAAATATATATACGATGGAATTAATTTAATTCGATTTTTTTAATTCGAAGATGGTATATATTAAATTGCTCACGTTTAATTATCGAAACTAATGTTTAAAACATTTCGTAAATTATGTTATAAAATTAATATTATGATTTTATTTAAGACTTATTATACGTTAATACCTCGAATCTTTAAATATAATATCGGTGATATTTAAATATCGCTTATTATCGCTTCCGCTTTTATATTATTCGAGTTTATTCTTAAAAACTTAACTTTCGATAAAGTTTACAATTATAATAAAATCGATTAAAATTTAATATCACGTTAATATTAATAAACATTTTATCATTTAATGATTATAACTCATATATATATCATATTTTCTATATAACCTTTTATTATATATTCTTAATAAGTTAATTAAATCTTATATATAAGTTTAAATTATGTTAATACGTTTTCTTTTTATCGGTATTATTTTTTATAACATGAATGGTAAATTTATTATCAAATTTATTTTTAATATTAATAAATTATTCGATATAATAACATCATTCATTTATATATAAGCAAGTAATTTATAATCTTTTTACGATAAAACTTACTTCCGTAAATATATACTTCCTTAATTCCTTAAAAAAGTTTTAAAAAGAAACCATAAATTATCGTAATAATTAACTAATTTAATTATTAATAATAAATATTTTATTCATATAAAGCCATTTCTAATTCGTTACTTTAATTTTTTTTATAATAATATTATTATTATTAAATTATTTAATATATTAAATATAATCGATTAAGAAAATGTTTATATTATATTTTAAAAATTAATTAATTTCCCATATTTCCTTTAAATTATCCCTTAACTTTTTAACTTATTAAATTAATATAATAAAATAAAATAACTAATAAATCTTAACGAAATAAAAAAATAAATGGATAAAAAAACTTACGTAATAATAATATAAAAAATAAAATAAAATATTTATATAAATTATATATTATTTTAAACGTTTAATAATAAAAACACTTAAAACTTAATTAATATTATACATTTCTTTATAAGAAATAAAATAAACTTTTATGGAAAAATTATAAATTATTTTAAGAATATATAAATTAAATAAATTCTCGAAAAATGGTTTTATAATAATCTTAAAATAATATCATTTTACTTTTTTATTTAAATTATTATTATTCTTTAATTATAAAAATTATAATAACTTATTTTTCGTAAAGCTTAAATTTAAATTTATAATATCTTCTTTAATTAAAATAAAATACTTATTATATATTATTATACACTTAAATTATAATTTATTTTATCCTTTTTCTTATTTAAAATAAAAAAAACTTCTTAATTTATAAAGCTTAATAATTTTTCTTAATTTAATAAATAAATTAAAACTTATTAAGAAAAAAAAACGATATAATATCCTTTTTAAAACTTTATAATATCTTCTTTAATTAAGATAAAACATTTACCATATATCGCCACATACTTAAGCCATAACTTATTTCATCCTCCTTCTTATCTAAGGTAAAAAAAACCTTTTAACTCATAAAGCTTGGCAATCTTTCCTAATCTGGTAAGTGGGTCAAAATTCATTAAGAAAAAAAAATGATACAATATCCCTCCTAAAACTCGGGCATTCGGGCCCTGCGGACCGGCGCGGCACCGGTCTTTACCGATATCTGCGGGGGCCCCACTTACATCTATTTACAACGCTGGTAGTCTCAGGTATCTTAACGTCAACTAAAACTGACCATCAAATTTCATGGATACTTAGGTACCTCTAGACTTTTATTTGGAATAGGAGGTCAATTCAACAGTAATGGAATTGAAATTGGGTCTAATAGCGGAGACTCTTCAGCGATAGACACCCTGGGGAATTGCGGTCTCGTGTAAGCAGCATTACGTAATATTGGCATACAGCCTGTCTAGTATAAACAAAATTCCACTTAATGGTTTATGGTACCGGTGTCTTCAATAGAGGCCACACAGACGATATGGACAGTTCTAATATTTGGCAAAGTAATAAGATCTCAGGATCCCTTTCCGAATAAACCAAGTGTTGTGGAGACCTATGAAAATGTGCTTCGTGGAGGTTAGTCTGTTACCAACAAGATGAACTAGGAATGTCCATTCCAGGAATACGATACTTACTCTGGACTACCTAGTCAGTCAAGACAAGGTCACTTAGGTAAAATTCAAAAAGCATTGGCAATTTGCACTTCGTATTACTAGTAGCTACTTTACAAGGTAGGTAGCTAAACTAGCCCAGAGGCAGCAGCGGGTATCACCCCACCGGCCCCGGAGTGCAAGATTATGCGTCCGCAAAAGCAGCAGACTCCTAGAGACCAGGTGCGAAAGCAGTAGGAACTAATGTACAGGCCGGCAGCGGGATTATCAAGCTAATGACTCCCGCGCCCAGAGACAAAAGTGCGAGGAAGGTGTAAAATCCTGTGGGAGACCGCGAGCCGTATAACGCCGATACTGTTCCCTCGAAAACCTGGAAAAGACGGCGTCCGCTCGAATTCCGGCCCCACAGCTCTAGCCCCCCGTCTCTGCAGTCAATCTGGTATCTCTCTAACGTCTGCGACGCGACGTGTAACTCTCTCCGCCAAATTCCCCCTTCTCATTTTATTCTGCTGTGCGTCTCATCAACAGCGTATTTGCTTCTCACCAAGACACGCACATAGTGCGGTCTCATCTCAGATAGGAGAATAACGTAATCCTAGTGGCGAGAGGGTCTAGTGTCCATGTAGAATGTTAAGAAAAATAACCATGTTGGCAAGTATTTCGGATCATAGTTGATCACGATCGTATCAGGCAGAATGCCTCTCGTGTGTCCTTGAGAAAACGTTGGATATCGTACAAAGGTGTGTCGGATTCGTAAGGAAATGGTGGTTCGTAATGTGATGCTCCCTGCCATAGAGGTGATCTTGATGTTGAAGGAGGGCAAGCTTGAAAAGCCGTAATGGTAGCCCGAAGGTCGCGTTGGTCTAAAGAAAAAAAAAGTAGGAAACTGAAAATAGAAAAGGCCGGATTCCTAACCGAACGCCATGCTTTTATAACACATAAGAGGAAGGGAAAAAAGTTCCGGCCATGAGCAATCAGATGCCGGATCCAACATAGCCCAGAGCAATGCAACCAACCGGTATGCTATGCAAATGCCTGTCTAATGCTGAAGCTGAAGAAAAGGGTATAATAAACAAGGTCCCGTGACCATAAAAATCAAAAACCGTGGTGGATATAAAACTTGCGAAAAGGGAATAACGTTGGTAGTGTCGAGTGGCTTCAATCAGAGATAACAATCTCTGGTGGTTCGGGCCTTCATGAAGACCATTGAAGTGTCTAGTAAGATGCCATGCGACGAGCAGGCGATCGGTTGTTTCCAAGGATGGGTGAGTTTCCAATCATCATAGTGGGTGAACCATAGTCGCAGCGTCTACCAGGAGCAGTGGGAGATGCATCAACCATCGAATCCCGGTGGCCAAAAGCAAACGTCTTGGCTCGGCCGAGGCCCTTGCGCTTCTGCTGCAACTTGCCCATCTCGCGCTCACAAGTGTTGGCGTGCTCCTCAGCACCCATAGCAACATAGGCTTGAGGATAGCATCGATCGCGATGTTCAACGAAGAATTCACTGTATCCGCCCTCGAGGATGTACACCTCCGGATAGGTGAGCTTTGGATAAAACTCGGCATTGAACATACGATCCGACGCGCGGATGTGGCGAGCCATCATGGGGGCTCGGCAAGCGGAGTACTCGCAATGGAAGATCAAGAGTGTCTTGCCATCCATAGGGCTCTCGAAGAGTTGTCTTGTAAGTAGCTCTTTGTCATTGTAGTTGACGGCGGACTCAATGTGGCCACCATCGTACTCATATTCGAATCGGCAGTCAATGATCATCTTCTGGGTGTAGAATTCATTGAACTTGCCGTCTAGCACGTCAAGAAATGTGGATTTCGAGATTCGAGGAATGTTGTCATTCTCACCATCAGGGAAAAAATGAGGCAATACGGGGTCTTGCGATTCTTCCATATCCATCACTGATTGTAACGAGCACTGGGGAACAGGTTCCTCACTGGCCGCCTTGATGACGTCGTCCGGGCTGTCAAACATGCTGAGCGATCGACGGACCGGGCGGCGGGTGCGGGCAAATGAATTCGAAAGCCGACGAGCATGGCCAGGGATCGGGGAGCCAGTGCGCATATCCCGGATGTCTCGGCTTCCAGTAAGACTAGTAAACTGACCCTTCGGTCGGAACGATTGGGCGCTGGTAGGAGATGGGCTGTGCGCTGTCGAAGGTCTTCTATCTTGAAGGGGAGAGTCACCAAAGCAATCGCCCGGAGACATGGATCCAGATGTTAGTCCACCGAAGCGAGTTTCGGTAGTACCAAAGCGGAAGGCTGTCACTTGCGTTTCGGGGTGCAGTCGAGTTGAGAGAATATTACTGGTAGAGTGAACCTTAGATCGTGTCAAGGATGGTCGACGCACACCTGCCCGCTTCCGGCTGCTATGCTGTTTGTTAGACCTCACATTCCTACTACAAAACAATACGGTAGGCTTACTCAAACAACATCTTCGGCGGCTCAAGACCCACAGAAGCTTGCCGTGAGATGATGATGGGGGACTCCATCATCATGTCGTCGCCAGGAGTTCCCTGAGGAGTAGGGGAGGTAACCTCAAGCGAACTATAGAATGGCTGCTTCTGTGGTAAAGGAGAGATATCCATGGCGTCGCCCATTAGGGCAGGAGAAGATGTAGCGGGTAAAGGGGGTGTTGTGATATAACCTGTTAATATTAGTACTTGATCTACTCTGCTGCGCCCAAGATATTGGTTAGCCTACCACGATTCTCCATTGCTTCCATCATGTTGGATGTGAAGAGAGCACGGCGTGGCGTTGGGAAACGAGGGCTAGTTAAGGTTAATATGCGTTACATTCAGAGAATCAGCCTATTTTCGACGTACCTGTCTTCGCCATCGATTCGGAAATTCTGCGAAAGATCCGCAGCGAGACTTGCAGCTGGAGAAGAACCACGGACAGAGCCAAAGTTGAAGTAGTCTGGCTTTGTTCTCTGCAACTGCTCACGAATACCAATGTTACCAGATCCGAAGGGGTTGCGAGACGAGAAGTAATGGTGAGGCTGTCCAAAGGCCGGAGCCGGGGCAGGTCGCATAGCCGCCAACGGAGAAGACGAATCCATCTTGAATAGATAACAGAACCGCTGAGGGTTTACGATAGCAATCCTATGTCTGAATATAACAATGCCACCACTAACGAATGTGTCCTGTATATGGCTCTTGCGTGGCTTAAAGGTTATGACCGTCTTGTTAAAACTCTCCTTGAATCTCTATTGTTCAACTAAATGAAGGTCTCGTATATCAGTGTTCGATAGTCGAACCCGTCTAGGAAATAGGTATCGGTGTTCGAGGTACTCGGTTGGCGGAGCGATTGTGGGGTTGTTGGTATTAGGTAGTCGAATTATCAAACCTCAATGCCGAATTGCATGTATCTACAAGGCACTATATTCTTGAATCTTAGTTCCCAACTCTCCAATATCTAGATTCCATAGTCCCATTGGTAGATTCATCGATCCGGAACGGGTCGTTGGTGGATGTTATATGTAGGCTATCCCACTATATCTCTTCGTACGTACCTGTGCAGCGAAACTGCTAAGCTAGAATTAGATACCCAGTTAGGAAGGTTGGTCGATGTCGCTCTATAGGTCAAGGTAAAGAGTGTACCGCTTTCCTATGGAACATGCGAAGGCCAATTGTCGTTGCCGGCGGTGAATTGATCGTTGGATCTATCGGTCGGTACGGCGATGGGTGCCAAATCCCAAGCCAATGACAGCAGATCGGATGGATCAAGTCACACTCTCACCAGCGATGGACTCTTCGTTATGCCGAATCACGTCTACCCCGAAAGACGTGAGTGAACTTGACGGAGAAAGCGGCACCTGGGTGTTGTTGAAAGAGATGTCGACTTCTAGAGGTCGGCTGCAGGAAGGGAGAGGTGAAGGTGAAGAATGGCAGTCGGGGTTTTGATGCTTTTTGTTCTCTAGCTGAACGGTTTGCGGAAATCAGGTGGGTGGAGTTCCAGTTACAGCGGTTGTTGCGAGGTAACACAGGCGGTACCTGAAGTTGCTGGCCTGCGCACCCAATCCCAGCGCTGGAAAAGCCTATCCGGTGCCCACTAGCGGTTCGTCGCCAGGGCAATTCAGTGGATGCTCGCCGTTGCCCAGGTTGCTCTGTAGCTGAAAGTGGCAGCTACCAGGTCGCTAGCGTGGTTCCTCACTGTTTTAGCCGCCAAGGCGCCAGGGTCCTGGGTGTGCTAGGCGGGATTGGTAGAATTGGTGGGATTGGTGGGATTGGTGGGATCGGTGGGACGGCGGGGCGCTAATATTGCCCTAAGAGCTATGAGCAGCTACGGACAGCTGCGAAAACTTCCACTGCGCTATTCTAGCTGTCTAGTAGCCGGAAACATGCATGTTGGTTACATCATAACCTGCGAACTGGAGCGGTGAAAGCCTGTATTTGTGACCCGGGTGCTGCAACTTGTGTTTGGGCTTTGCCAAAAATTATCAAGCAACACCTGGTTGCTGGGTACTCTGTTCTATCTGAACAGGATGTGCAGATCACGGACCAAAAAACTTGAAATTGTTATTCTCTAATACGAGACAGAATTGTATACTGTTCATCTATGACACTTATTCGGCCAAGTCGCAGAAGTTACCCGTCTATCTAGGAGGCAGGTATGCTTCTAATTAACAGCCTCCCCGACAGTAGAGCCGCCAGACCAGGCCTAGCTGCTGAGACAATTCCAGTTCGCCCGTTCGGGCATCGGATTACCCGTCATTAGAGACATGTTCATCCAAGCGAATAGCAACCCTGGAATTAAGTAATCCTACCCATCAACTAAGTCCCAGATATAGCCGTCATCACCATTCTCATATCGAACTACTCGAATTACATCTAGACATTCAGCTCTTGGCCTAACTTAAAACATAAGAATCCGACATGCTACTGGGCGGTAACATTCATCGACTCAATCGCTAATGCTGTAACTTTCCCATGCATCTCATGCATTTCATAGCTTGGATCCTACCCTTGAGTATGTTTCCCGCGATCGTTTTGCAGCTAGATCGCATTCATAGCACAAGCTCTAAAACACCGAGGAACATGTTCGTCGTCCGCTTTAGGAAATCCCCTTGCCAGCAATAGGTTCCTCTGTCATCCGGGATCCACCATCTGCTTCTCAGCGTTTGGTCATTAGCCCCGGCACCACTGCAAGGTTCTAGATGCTGAGACGAGCTATTCGAGCGGAAGTTTCGAAAATCTCCCAATCATGGCGTGGTTGTAAGCTTTTCACGGGTTACCATAAGCTTCTATGTACTCCGTATGCGTTGTTGCTACTTACATACTAGGTAGCTCAGCCCTCTGAATTGTGAAATCTCGACTACACCCGAGCTTCGGCCGCTGCTATGAAAATATTTGTCCGGAATAAGCCATAGAGCACCGGGGAATGAGCTGTCTTAACACAAATTGCATGGTCCATATCCACGTGTATTCCCGCTGTGTCTTATTAGTCCTCGAGGTCTCAGGCCTTTTGCGAAATTTGTTTGATGGGCCGCCGGGGCAAATCGAGGCTTTCAACGACATGGCGGACAGCATTTTTTCTTCTGTGGAGGCAAACCCTGCTTCTACAGTACAAGTTACATACAGGGCTGAATTCTTCATACTTCTGTGACGACTTGCCGGCAGTTGTACCCGACGTCCCAAGCCTCTCAAGCCGCGATTAATCCGCCACTGGCTTGCGTAATTTACTTCCCCAGATCCCATCCGTCCCTGAAGAACCAAGCCGTTCATACAGATCGGTGCATGTGTCGGCGGATACTTGCCTCGAATATATTACCTCGTATGTATTCCCATGTGATGTGGATGCATCCGAGTGCTGAATTCGTGCCGGGGGTTGCTTGCTTACAGTGTGCTGTAGGATTCTCTGGGGTTTTTGCTTTGCAACCTTACCTAGCCTGGCCGTTGCCGTGGTGCTGCAATAAGCATCACCCCAGTACGCAGTAAGCTAAACAGCATGGATGACCGTCGTCTATTGCGACACGTTGGGACCAGTTGAATGAGAAATTGCAGGAATTTTTGCCGAGCCGCTCCGACAGGTAACAAATCGGTATTTTTCGCTTCTCGACCCTTCACCCTTTTCCCAATTATAGGTACATGTAGTAATAACGTCGGGCGGCTAGCTATAATAGACCTCCTTTCGGCATTGAAATGACACTCATTATCAATACCGAAATCACTAGTCGGCGTGTCCTGTGGTGATTGGACTCCATAGGCGCGAGCCCCATCAGTCAATTTCAGAAAATTTAAACCTCACCGACGCTTGTGGTGCTATGCCCGCAAACTACCGGACGTACTGTACGACAGACGAAGGGACTAGGTAGCTCTAGACCTTTAAGGAGTTATTGATGGTCATTGAAACTTGAGCCTCATTCGGAAAATTCTCTTCGGACCAATTTCAATTGATGAAACCTAAACTTAGCAATTCTAAAAATTCTTTTCTTAATAGTTCAAATGCTCAAGTCGAAACTTTCTCTCCTGTCTAGACGCCTTGGTAATAATCAGGTTGACAGGACGACGCTTGATTTACCATATCAAGGCAAATGAATTGAAAGCGCCGGCTCCGAGTTCAAATAACCCCTAAAACCAGGTACCAGGGGCAATCTGGATTTGTCCGACGACTCCCTTTGGCGGCGTTTTAATAGACAGTAAAGGCAAAAATCGATAGTGTGGACCATCCTCGATCGCACATGAAGAGCTCCGATTTGGTGGCTCATGGTAGACGTCATCCGCACGTTGCTATAAAGATGGGATCTTCGCGCCGTACTCACCTACACGCGACAGAACTATCGTCATAGTCTCCAAATGGTTTCGCACCATCGCTTTTATTCAGGGAACCCTCCTGGAAAGCACATGCACACTACATATACAGTACACAAGCAGCCCTTTTTTCCCGCAGGTTAGATCCGAAGCTCTCGGGATCTCGATTCATGTTGATTGTTTACATTTCGGCCCTGATCGGGTTCTGTCGTGCTGACCGCCTTGCATGACCTGCATGATAAGGCGAGTCACAAGCGACCTGGAAGCAAGCCATGCAACCGCCCAATGGGATGGGCTAGATTGATTGCCCGACTTCGCGCTTATTGTCGCCGAATCTAGGGCGCCTATCACTGAGACCTTCAGCTGTCGGAAAAGAAATCTCACTTCCCAACTGAGCAATCCCTGGGCTCAAAGTCCTAGACTAACGACTCTTTGAAGTCGAAGGAATCAGCGGCTATTTGCAAAAGGGAACCAACGCAATGTTATTATCCTTTTCGTCCTACCCATCAATGGCTCAATACGACTGTGACCAAATCATTTGTGTGATTCAGATTGCACGGGCTGTTTGATATCTAGCAAGGGGGGCATCCGTAAGCGGAGTTGCGAGAAAGAGGGGTTGTTTAACAGGTACAAAGTAAACAACCAAAACCGCGCATGAGCGCGTGTCACTATAAACATTTGCCCTTGTCGGACACGACATCACGAGAGGCGGCTAAGCTACAAACAGCTTAAAGCTGCAGGCGAGAAGCAGGGAAGCTTGGGGAAGCTCGGATCTCCAGAGTTGCATTTTCGAAATCCCACGCAACCTTGCAGCCCTGACCCGCCCCGGACCAGCTAGATGCGATCGCCCATTGCGTATGTTCTCCTGAGCCAGCAAACGTCAGATCCAGGGTCGCCGATTGGCCCGTCATTACGGACCTTCAATTCAACACAGCTGGCCGAACTCACCTGATCGTATTGCTGAATGCTACGACGTCTGAAACGAGGCCCTGCGAACGGGATCTCAGATCATCGGAAAATCATGTTTGAGGATCGTCCAAAGCGAAGCACGCGTACGCAGTTTTTTTGTTTAAGCCGCAAGCTGTTTCTGGGACCTCAATGCACTTTCCTTGCCCTTTTTTTTCCGAACCCGGCAGAAAGGCGTCAGAAAAAACGGCCCACGTGCGAATAGTACTGTAGCATACAGCGCAGGAATATTGCATAGTATATCACAGTATCCTTCGCACATGGGCCGGTTTTTCTGACGTCTTTCTGCCCGGCAGCTAGGCCGTACGTCTGCGGCGCCGGGCGGCTTGGTTGATACAACTAATGCTGGTGTCATCCAAAGACCGCAGCTAAGGGAATCCAAGGTAATGGGCCAAAGAGGATAGAATCTGACTAATAGCTAGTGATTCGTCAATGCGATTGCGATATCGAGATACCGGAACGGCTAGCCCAGGACGTTCTCCTCAGCTGATCCGAAACCCCCTCATCGTTTGAATACCAATAGAATCTCTGATCGGCCATGTGGGAGAGGATTCGGTCCACTTTGCAGCAGGAGGCTAGCCATTTGCTAGTGTTCGTCGTGTGGGAGGCGTAGATGCTTGTAGGCGGGGTTAGCCAGCTCTCAGCCCCGATGGTATGATCTCTGTATGGCGCGCACCCGCTTAGAGCTTCGATCTACCCTCGAACTACTTACTAGTGAGACTGAATTGATGGCTTATAAGATTCTGCCCAATTAGAATGAATAATGCTTCATAGACTACTGTTCATCTCGTTTCGGCTTATCGAACTAGACCTCTGCGGTACACCAGAGCTACGATGTGGCATGTATGTAGATACGTAGCTTAATACCATGATAGGCAGGTCTTGATGGACTAGCCCAATCCATCGAGATGTCCAGGCCTGAGAAGTTGTAAAGGATTCGCATCCCATACCAGCTTATCCATGACAAGTTCAATGTGATGTAACGAACTTAATGCTTACAGCCGATCCATCCCAATGCTTGGGATAGGAATGACGGTTCCTACGGGTAAGCACTTTAGAAAAGAGATAAGCGGTGAGAAAGCACTATAGTTCAGACTTAGTATAAGCTCAGATGTTGAACTTTGCAAACATTCCTAGAAGTGACTCTAGAAGTCTCAATCCGCCAATCAGATTAGCCATATTGAGAAAAGTGGGACTTCGGTATACCATGAAGTTCAACCACCACTCAACCAAATCAATCCAGACATTGTAAACAACCTGCTAATGTGTCTTAACAGTTAGAATGGGTAGCCTACATCATAAATTAGGTGATCATGCAGAGTATTGTACAGTGTTAGGCTTGATTCTCTGCCATCCAATCCTCGCTCTTCGACAGACTCGGAAAGTGTAACCAACTTCACCATAGAACACATTATGTTCCTAAGATCATGCTCTGAATAAAAAAGCCAATCTGATCTATAATATTCCTGGTTTGAAAGTAATTAATATGCCATTGCTTGTCGCATCATATGTAAGATCCATTATCGATGATAAATGTAGTAACAGGTACTTGATGCAAAAGAATTACGAAACCAACACCTAAATTATCCCAAGTGCTAAATCTGGTAGAATAATACGTCCCTGTTTATGTAGCACTTACTTTGGACATTAGAAAGGCCTGGCAGAACGACATTTGGTACAGAAGCCTGCTTGGTACTTACTACTGCCACATATCATACACATTAGGTATTTACAGAACCTCAGTATAAGAGGTGTTATCGAATGGTATCTCAGCTAGTAAGATACTCTTTGTATGAAATATTACACCACTTAAGAGAAGATCAAACACGATGTATAATCTCAGGCCATCCATGTCAATTGAAATTTGAAAGGGGTGAAGAGACTTGGCATATACAGGCCACCACTCCCATAAACCATTCCAATGACATCTATGAACAAAACAAACCATCAAAAGCATTTTATCTATGTGGTTATATAAAGAATTTACCAATCATTTGGTAGGTACATGTGCAAGAATACAAGTCTGGAGGTATATGTTGGATGCAACTCTCAGTCCGTTCAGGGCGACTTCCGTTACCTCCTTAACATGACTCATACCAAAGGGGACATCGCCTACCTGCATAATCTTTGATATTACGTATATAATACGTCATTATCGCATTACTTAGATCTTACAAGCCGTACAACTTCCTTGTATGAGGTAGTTGCCCCTTGTGTACCTCCTTACTCATTAGGCGAACTCTGCTCTGTTGGGTACTTTGACGCCTGTTATTCGGTTTTTGAATATCCGTACAGGGAAACTTCGCCCAAGGAAGGGATGTATGCGCGATTACTCCATGTATTATTCCATTCAGATGTTGTTTCCTTCCAAGCTACTAAGATAGGTAGGTAAGGAGCGGATTTTTCTCAAATATTGAGCCATTCTTCACATATACCCTTCAGCCTTGTGAGAATTCCCTAAACAAACGTCGAATTTCCACTGTTTCCCCTTCTGCGACACATCGCCTTTGTTGATTTGATGCTTTCTTACGATTCGTCTTCATGTATTCGGCGCATGGCATTTCTCATGGAAAGGTCTTGCTCGATTTAGAGATCACAGCTATACCAAGTACTCTTCAATTATTTCCAAGTAAGGGATTTCTGAGTCATTCGTACGTAATTCCCTACAAATTCCATGTTTATTTATTTCGGCTCCCCTCCGAAGAGAAATCACAGTGACCAAGTATATCACCATGTCCTCACGGCGCCCCTATTGGACATGCAAGTGCTGAAAGTCCATTGCACGCGACCTCCCTCTACAAAAGTCCGCCTTTTAGCGCATGTCAGATAATAATAGCTTCAGGCTTGTATTATTCCTTTGTCTGAGTGCGTACGAAGTCAACTGACTATAG
Organism: Hypoxylon sp. FL1857; assembly: GCA_022578955.1. Taxonomy (NCBI): domain Eukaryota; kingdom Fungi; phylum Ascomycota; class Sordariomycetes; order Xylariales; family Hypoxylaceae; genus Hypoxylon; species Hypoxylon sp. FL1857. The sequence continues at coordinate 146,080 of MU400406.1, forward strand.
TTTCTCTGTCAGATTTGACATCACGACATCGACATCTGACCCTACACATTCGGCTACATCTCCTGTAACCGACGTCGAGAAACACATCTACCGTAAAACTGGAGTATTGATAATATGAGATAAGATGAGAAATATCGGGAATAGCGATACCAATATCGACCCTAGTTGATGGTGACGTGATTACGGCAATACCTCACCTACGCCTTGGGCGACACTGATACCATATATAGTGTCGATTGCTATCACAGCAACTCCATAGTTGGAGGACAGCTCGCAGCACACACCATATAAACAATATCCAGCCCCTACTCTATGGGAACTATCAGCTCCTACTCCAGGGGGGAACGCCCAGCCCTTGCTCATGGGGGGAGCGCCCAGCTCTTGCTCCATGGGAGCTGGGCGTCCCTTGCCCCACGAGACCCATCTAACTCTCACTCTAGTGCATGGCTGGCCTTGCGAGTCCTATCATACTAGAATTTCAGCCTTGATCGACCTGAGGGATGAGATAACGTGGGACAAGATTCATGAGTCAGGCCTTAGCTATTCGCTAATGATGGAGACTTGGAAGTCTGTACGCCGAGCACACCCTTAGAAGAGCACACCAGACCGAGCGCTGTAGAGCTCACTCCTATTCACCACCTTATGGCTATTCACGTTGCACTAAGATGTTGTGCGTTATATTTGAGATCTGATATGGCGAAATGCCACTCCAATACATCGGGCTAACTTGTTCGGAATAATAGGAAGGCTAATCTCCTGTCACCTTGAGTGGCATGGGCACGACTTGGAACTCTTGCGCGGACTATGACTTGCTAGCAGAGGTGGGTTTCACTGTAACGACCGTTTCATCATTCATGGGGAGCAAGACGCTAACACTGTCGATGTGCTAGATCTATGACGATTCGGCGTACCTCTACCTCGCGAGCTACGCACGATGGTGCGGATTCCTTAACTGCGGTATGGTTGGATTTCATAACCAGAAAGGTCGCTGCCTATATCCACGGCGGATATTGGGATGCCTGGACGGACCCCACTGAATGCTCACGAGCCACTACCAAGACTTATTCCAAACCCAAAGATTCCTAAGAGCATTGTTTCCTTGGGAATGCAGTTGAAGAAACGCTTCGCTACCGCGTCCGAAAGTGTGGGCTGGTGTGGATAGAGTACGTAGTCATCATCCAGAAAGAAAGAGACATCAGAAGGTATCATTGTCTGTGTGTCAGGCGTGCCCGATGTTGCCCAAGTCTTCGCAGCTCACGAGATGTAAGCAGATACTCTAGGGGGAACAATACTCGGACGAGGAAGAGAAGCATTTGGCATGACTGAGAAAGGCGAGTAGGCATAGCTCTGAATAGGATTGGGGAAGCAACGGACACCAGGGGATATTAGCATTCATACGAATTCGTGCTAATGCAGCTACCAACTTCAACCACTGAATGAATCTCGCAGTCTTCGGGACGATAAGGGCGTTCAATGTGATTCTAGCAACTGTCCAGAATGCTGTCAGAGGGGACGTGGATGGGCAGGCGACCCATTGGATAGAAGAGTAGCCCCTTTAGTGATGCTAGAGACAGAGGCTAGGTTGTTCAGACCGAGAGTTCAGTTTCCAAGTGGCTATTACACTTCCCTTGGCTGGGAAAAGCTCGTATTCTGCTCTAGCGACACATACATTCATTCTTATGTCGCGTTATGTGGTAATAGAGGGGACGGCGTGGAGGAATGGATCTATGAGTGCGAGAAGTCTGATCGTAGGGCCACGAGGAACGAATTGTTTCGGAATATATCAAATAATATATCAAAGTAAGTTGCGCGTGAGACGCGAACTGGGGTTGTGGGGCACGCTACCTGACCGCCTGCCAATTTCGGAAACATTGTGGGTGGTGAAAGGCGGCAGATTTTATTGCCTGTTGAAAAAAAGTTACCAAGTCGCAGATTTTAGTTATCAATCGTCATGAGAAAAGGAACGAATTGATGAACAATTTCATCACATTTCCACGGATTAATGAGTCCACGTTCATTTTGACATAAAATTAAATTGAGCTGCCTTTGAATCCCACAATATCAATTGTCGAACCCCCTCGCGATGGGTAAAAGGAAGCGTGGCGCCAATAAGACTGGTGCAAATGGCAGCCAGCCCACGCAAAAGCGCGCGAAAACTGACCAATCCTTACCGAATGGTGCCGAAACAACAAGTCTTGAGCTCGAAAAGACCCCTTTTACTGAGACTCTAACGGGTGAAGCTCGAAGACGGGAAGCAAAAGTATACGACTTACTTGGCAGCGCCGATAGTGACGAGCGGATTGCTGCTGCTGATGCTCTTATCACTGGACTTCTAGCCTCATCCGAAACAGCGCTCGAAAGGCATCTAGACAATCGCTTGTTCCGTGGTCTTGCAAGCTCGCGGAATGCGTCTCGAGTAGGCTTCAGTCTTGTGATAGCCGAGATCCTGAACCAGCTATTTGGACCGAAGAACCTTGCAAAGTCGAAATATCCCGGCTTGACCTTCGACAAGGTCCTGAATATCCTGGTGGAGAAGACGACACCCAGCGGCCACATTCCTGGGCAGGAAGAAAGGGACTGCTACTTTGGTCGCTTGTTTGGTATCCAGTGCTTTGTGGAGTCTAGAGTCCTCTTCGATGAGGAGTCAAGATGGCCAAAGATATTGGACTTGCTGTTAAAGATGGCCGACAAGAAAGTCTGGATGCGATCACACTGCGGTTGGGTTATTGTGGAGTCACTACCTCAGATGGGCCAGGACAGAGCGGAGGAGACACTCCGGAAATTGGCTGATATCGGACTCGGCAAGACTGCTGAGGGTATTGGCATCTGGATGAAGGCCCGAAGTTGTTACCCCGACCTGAAAACGCCCGCGAAACCTTGGCACGATCCTATGAACCCCGCTGTTTTGTCTGAGGTCGCACGAGTGCTGAAGGACAATGTGGCGCAAGATAACGGAGAAGATGCGGCGATTACGAAAGCCAAGCAGGGTGGCTGGAGTGCCCAGTTGCACTTTGTTTGGGATCTCATACTTGCAGCATTCATCGGGCAAGAAGCAGGTGGAAAGCAGAGCAAAGATCAGCTGAAGCTCTTCTGGACTACAGTTATTGACGGTAAGTTGGCTTCGACGCGGAGAATTTACACTATTCTAATCAATTAAACAGATGGTCTCTTCTCCAAGAATGCCTCTGACGCACAGAAATTTCGGGGCTTCGTAATCTTCCAGAAGTTCCTTCAAGGATTTGCGACGGAAAACGCCGAGCTGGCTAGGGAACTATTTACTCGAAATCTGATGAAATGTTTGATGAACCAGGCCTCCAAGGAAGATCGGTATCTTCATCGTGCTGCGCTGAAAAGCCTTCAATCGATGGAGAAGGCCGTGCAAGCCTCCCCCGAGCTCCTCTTACCGATTCTGAGAGAACTCCTTGGAAAGCATGGGGCTTATGACTTTGACCAGCGAACGAACACCAAGACTATTGAGAATCTATTACAGTGGGCTACTCCGGATAATGCGAAGAGCGTCCTCAAGCTTCTTCGAGATCCTATTGTCGTTGCGAACGAGTAAGACTCCCATCCCTTGCCTAACGATAACTTATTAACCTGTGACTTCCTAGTGCGGCTGGTGAAGTTGAAAAATTCAGACAAGTCTACGCCGGCTATGTATCTAAACTAGCCTCGCAAGCCAAACCAGCACCCGAGGCTTTGAGTAGTGGAGATAAGACTACGAATGTTGCGGAGCTCGGAGTCAAAGAATTGGCGGCTTGCGCGTATTCAATACAGCCACAATTCAAGCCTGAACTCTCGGAGAAATCACGGGAAGTCTTCCGCAGACTACTTGCATCTACGATTGGGAAGGTTATGAGGCGGCGGGCCGATGCCGAATACCTGTGTAATGCGGTGATCTCAGTCGAGCCCACGGCGGTGAACATGAGCGATGAAATTAAAACCGAGCAAGAGAGCGCGCTAAAAGCCATGCGAAAGTTACTAAAAGCAAGCAAGAAATCAGACAGCAAAAACTCCGGGGCATCAGTTGGTCTCGCTCTATTATATGCTATCACGATATTACAACTATATGACGGCGCGCCGGATGCGATTAGCATCTTGCAGGATCTGGAGCGATGCTCTGAGAAGATGAAGAGCAAGGAAGGTGGGAGCTCGGAACTTCTAGTGGAGATATTGCTCTCGTTAGTCTCGCGGCAATCACCTATGATGCGGCAGATTAGCGAACAAGTTTTCGAGGCTTTTACTTCACAAATATCTCCCGAAGCCCTAGAGTTGTTAACGGAGCCCCTTCTAGCGGAGGAAAATGAGAAGGGCTACCAGGCTCTATTTGAGAACCTTGAGGATGAGGATGCGGAAATGGAGGATGCCGAAGGTTCTGGTTCCGAGCCAGAAGTCGAGGACATAGACGAAGATGATATTTCTGAAATTGGCTCAGATGTCGAATTCGTTACCCTGAACGGTGTGGAAGCAGGGGCCGATGGTGAAGACGAGGATGAAGATGAGGACGAAGAGGACGTGGATGAGGAGCAGGCTGAGGCGGATGCTCAAGAGCTTGCGGACCTTGATGATGCCCTTGCCAAGGTCCTAAAGAGTCACCGTCTAGACAAGGACAAAGATGCTGAGTCGTCTGACAGTGACTCCGATATGACTGACTCGGAGATGATGGCCCTAGATGAGAAGCTCGTTGAAGTCTTCAAGCAGAGGGCGAAGAAGTCGGGCAAGAAAAAGGAGAAAAAAGATGCCAAAGAGTCGGTCATCATGTTCAAGCATCGCGTCATCGACCTCATCGCCCTCTATGTCAAACACGAAGCGGCTAACCCCTTAGCCTTTAACCTCCTGCTACCACTTCTCGATGTCGTGCGTACCACCACCGCCAAGCCGCTGGCGAATAAAGCAGGCATAGCCATCGAGAACTTCTCCAGGGCCTTCAAGAAAGCCCGAGCCGCGAACAGCGACGTCAAGTTCGATGCCGAGACGCAGTTCGCCCTGATGAGGGAGATCCACCTGCAAGCCGCCAAGGATATGTCGCACGCGTACGGAAGAGCGGCGTCAGCGGCTAGTCTGCTTGTTGCGTCGAGCTTGTTTACTGATAAGGAGAATATCGACGGTATCAACGCGCTCTATGCGAAGACGTTTGCCGAGTGCCAGAAGGGCGCGATTAAGATGCAGGGCTTCTTCTTTACCGACTGGGTTAATTGGGGGATGGGACATGCTGCGAATGCTAATGCTGGTGCTAGTGGGCAGACGCAGGGGACGGCATGAAGGGTTGGTATGGAGGTAGTTGGTATTGGTTTGAGATACCTACCTAGCCTAATGTGAAGCTGCAAATTTGGCATGGTCCGCCACCTGCTCTTTTCTCGATTCTGTCTCTGAAATTCGATTCATACCCGGCCTTCTAATGGCCCTGCGAGCCAGACCGACCTTGCATCCTGTCGATAAAGGTCTACCAATCCTGCCTTGCCTCAGAAATATGAAGGCCGTTATAATCTCTATGAGTTTGGTCTATGAAGTGACACTTGTCGTCTAGCAGGTCCCGAATATCCTTCCTAGTATCCTCTCCTTTGCCAAAAAGCTTGAACTCAGGGGAGTTGTCCGAGGCTGCCACTAGAAATATCTTCAGACAATCACTCCCCTCCCCCTTTTCTATTTCATTCATCAACTTAGCCAGGGTAGAAGGCAGATAGTCATGGCCTCTAAGACAGCAATCGATTCGATCAATGAAAATCCATGTCTTCCCACGCCCCTTCAAGAGCTTGAGTAGGATCCGTTTCGGGTCATAGTCTGTGTCCATTGATGGAAGATGGTTGTCGCGACCCTCTCTATCTCGTGGCAAGAGCTCTTGGATTGACTCTTGTCGCAAGAGTTCGGGATGGGCGGCGAGTATTTGATATGCTAAATCGCGGAGTATTGCCTCTATTTTGACGCGCTTACGAGATCCATATGCATCAGGCCTGCAGCAGAAGAGTAGGACGAGTTCACCTCCTCTGCGGCACTCATCGTGAACTTCGAGCAAGCCTGATGATAGCCAGCAATGCTTCTGCTGGTGGTCCTCTGTCTGTCCACTGGCCAGCAGTAAGTGCGATCCAGTATTACCGGCCCATTTTTGGAAGGCTGCGGTGGATCTGAGATGATGGACGTTTAGGGGGTAACAGCCATTTAACGAGGAGGCGAAGTAGTTGAGCCTAGGATTGAAAACGGCTATCATTTCATTCCGGTAACGCTCAATCCTGTCGTCGCTTTGTCCTGGATGCCGAACAGAGGATCTTAGTGCATCAAGGTACTTCCTCTCAAAACGTCTAGTGGAATCTAAGCCGAACCGATGTTAGCATAGCTCTGCAGTCGTAAGGGGTATGCTGGGAACCCAAGGAAACTGGGGTCGTAGACTACCTTCTGCTAGTTTGTGAGTGCTTTCGGTGTGTGTTTCTACTACTTGCAGCCTTGATTCAATTTGCCCAACCTTTGCATCGATATGCTCAATTCTTCTTTGGATGAGGATGGAGCATCGAACTCGGACATCGTGCATCACTTTCTCCAAATCGTCTGCAGCTTTCTTCACTTTGATTTCAGGAGGTTCGACGACGGCTTTCAATACGCGCTTCCAGCTGGGCGATAGGTAGTAGTACGACGCCTCGACTGCGAACTTGTAGGTAGACAAGTACGTCCCAGCTACCAATTCTTTCAGCAGAGCATCGTCCCAGTGCATATCATAAGACATCTGCAGTTTGTCTACCTGCCAGTTAAGCCTCTTCAGGGTCTCATCTAGGATGTCTTCTCTAGCCTTCTTCTTGGCAGCAATCTACAAGCTATGTTATTTGGTGCTCTGTAATACATCTAACTGCTGAATACATACGAGAATCATAACCGACAAAGCTTGGCATACTGTCTGGGCATGCGGATCCGCAGACCTCACCATGGAGAGTAGATCTCCATAGGCTTTTAAATAGTTGTTGACACTCCCAAGGAAGTTTCGTACCTTTTCCCCTACACGACCGGCGAGTTTTTCGCTGGTATGGTGTTCTTCTTTTGCTACCAGAGCCTTGCTGACGGCGGGGTCCACTAGAGCTCGTACTTCAGCGAGGTCCGAAGGAAGATCTTTAAGTTGAATGAAAGAAATCTTTTTTCGATATTTCCTCAGAAGACGATGTAGCTCTTCATTCTCTTCCTCATTCCATAACGTCGAGAGTGTATCGCCCTGGAAGGTACACTCTGCACCTCCATTCTTGTCGTTGACACTAGTCGCCATACGGAACCAGGAACGGCGCCGACAGTGGTTTTCTATATATACTCCGCGACGGAAAAGGTGTTACTAGTCCTCGGAGAAGAAATCGGTGGGATCAAGTTCCAGATTCAAAGACGGCTGCATCGGCCAGTGTGCGTGGTATCGAGAAGAACCGGATGACCTAAGACCTCTAAAACTCATAATTCCATAGAGTTCCTGAACCCGCCAAGCTGCCATTTCAGCCAACGTATTCATACAGTGTATGAATATCTAAAAGATCAGTAGCAATATACTGTATTTTCTCATCAATTGATTGGTGGGTTGGCGGGTCCAGTATTGTCGTCTTCAACCAGCTGGGTTGTCAAGCTCGCCTGGTAGTATTTATAGCAAAAGACTGTCTCTAGGTAATGATGTGATCTTAAAAGGTACTATATGCGGATTCACATGATGACTTAGGGATTGTGCTAGTAGCATTTTACTTTCAAGGGTCAGATGTTGCTGGCACAGTTCTCTGGGACGCCATTTCGTATAGAGTGTAGGCGGTAAATTAGGTCCTCCAACCCGCCGGCTTATGCAAAATGCGACGCTAAACTCCAAGCAAAGAAATCCACCGCAGTAATCCATATGCTTAATTGAACTACCTACTAGTGATGATGGCCTGTTGGATCTCCCAGCAACTCGTCCAAACTCCCACTTGTCCAGCATCGCCCTTTCCCGCCCTAAGCCCCTGATATCAACCACTGCCTATCATTGGTACGGGCGAGTTTATGGAGTTTCCGTCCAGTCGCAAGGACTTAGACTGTAGTCGACATTATCAACGGGACTCCAAGGTATAGGCATTGAGGCACACTGATCATTGCTGGGATGCAAAATCGGGTCGTCAAAAGGAGAAGAAACGTCACGGTTGCACACGCCTGGGTAGTGAGTGGGAGGGTAAGACGTGGTGGCCAGGGACGAGAACCCACGTAGTCCGGGTGAGTCTGGAATGTATCGGTGGGGTTGAGTGTTGTAGGTTCTAAGCCTGCCCCCCTGAAGAACGGTTGAGTTGTTGCACGCTGGAGCAAGATTCGCTGGGTTCCACCTGGGGTTGGAAAGGGGGATGGGGTTGAAAGGCGAAATTCTGGGGGTGGCAGGAATAAGAGGTCCTCGCACGTATGGCTGCTGCTGAGACAGTGCTGGGCTGCGAGGAGCAGGGCCCGTTAGGTCCACGTTTGCTTCGGAAGCGTGCCGCTGTGCCGTTGCCACGCGGTTCCCGTACATGTCTAGACGCAGCCGGTGCTCCCGCTCTAGATGGTTCACGAGGTTCCCGATTTTCCCATACCATTTGCAGTTGGAACACAGCCAGCAGCAAATCTCAAGCTTTCCATCACGCACGCGCACGTTCGCCCGCAGTGTAGACTCATCCAATGGCATCGTGAAATTTGGTGAAAAGTTCAGATAGATCTTATGATTGGGTGGCCTCGAATACCATGTAGGCAAAAAGTTCGTGATCGTTGCCGAAGATGGAAGTTGATATGGGGGGTCTAGCTTACCTATATACGAGGTACCTATACGACAACGGAACGCCTGACGATTTTGCTGTTTTTCACTTTTGGTCCTCGCTGGATTCTGTCTCGACCCTTTTCTGGAATTTCGAATTCTGGTTTTCTACTTTTCCCTCCATGTGCCCCAAATCCGAATTCTGGACCCTTGTTACATAGGTACCTAGGCAAGCTCGTTCTCAAATCTGGGAACATGATGTTCGAAAACTTAAACGTTCAATGTGTTCAACTTGAAGTCCAATTGGAAATTCCCACGCTTAGCGATTACCAGAGTGCCTTGGCCGGTTGGAAATCTCCGTAACTGTGTTGCCGTTCATTTCTTCGAAGTTCACAAGCTTCTTAATTACCTACTATTGCTAATCTGTGCTCAAAACCAAGTCGGACGCTTGGTCCCGTACTGTAATTATTGATACACTGCAAAGTCTCGTACACAGGTGGTTTTTATAATGACAAATATCAACACATTCGTTTCCCTTCGCGTTAATTTCCAAAGTCTGGTATTTCTCATCTTATAATAGCCGCTATGAAAGTTTTATTTATCCGTTGTAGTACGTATTGCGTACTAACTGTCATGATGCGGACTTATTTTGGGAGGGGGGCGTTGAGCAGATGCTGTCGCGTGAAGAGCCTAGCCAGCCTGCTTATGGGGATGATATGTACCCTTTCTTAGGGCTCATTCCACCAACTTCTTTGGGCCAAGCCACCGGTAAGTCTCCGATAGGAATTACTACCAAGCGGAATAGGAACTGTTAGGAGTGGAATCGCGAGAATTTCGAATCGATCTTTGTGAGTGATGTATTGAAATCGAGTTTGAAGCTCGACTTGCTTGATAAAGCGAGTAGGTAGCTAGAGCTATTCCGAGACTATTTCAAGTAAATGGACGCTTTTGGGCCAGTCCAGCTGGGGTGACATGCGATAGTTACTTAAAAATAGAAGGGCTGAGAAACGCTGTGATACATGTAATGTCAGTGCTTAAGGTATGAATGTGAAGGCTTAGATAATTTCAAAAGGCACTGGAATGTAGATGAACTTTCTTGCTCCGATGACATGATGTGGTATAATAATTCAGTGTCTATCAATGAGTGTACCCATTTTCGTGTGTCTACTCCTAGATATGTACCTTACCTAGGTACATGGTACTGGTATTTGACTCCAATCTAAGCCTGCCAAGATCCCCCAACTCATACATAATAATTCCATCCCAATATAAACCAGCAATCAATAAGAGAGGCCCACACAATCACGGTCTCCCGTCGTTGTGAAAGGGAATGAGCTAGGACCGTGATGTTAGTTCATTCACGTCCAAATGTGGAACGTGCAGTGTGATGCATACTCGCGCACGTAGTTCCGGAGCTATGCTCCCAAAGGAGCGCGGTGCCATTGCGGAATCTCCTTGAGGATAAGAGTACAATATATTTGCTTGTGGGAATCGAGCGTGCGAAGTAGCAAGTCTAGCAGTTGCGCGCGCTACGATGAAAGCGGCCGCAAGAGTGGCGGAGGCAGTTATGACGGAGCTGATGACAGATGCCAGAAGCCCGTCGTAAATCGTTGATTCCATTATGACTTGATATGTACAAGAGAAGACGTTGTTTACAGGTCAAATTTGAAGAACAATGAAGCCTCCTATACTTACATGTTTATATAGCTGCGAGAGTGTCGAGGAAGGTATGATCAGAAGATTATGGTTGATGGTACGGAATCTGCCTAACAAGGGCTTGATAGGGTGAAGATCTTGCCGGAATGGATTACAACTCCAACGTTGCGGAAGGCATCTAACTTGAGAAGTTTAATAATACGATATGGGAAGGGAAACTTGTAGTAAGGGGAGTTTATGAGGAGGGGAAGTTATGGGAATGAAAAATTATGGGTATGAAAAGATATGGGTATGAAAAGATATGGACATGAAAAGATATGGACATGAAAAGATATGGGCATGAAAAGATATGGGCATGAAAAGTTATGGGTATGAAAAGTTATGGGGAGGGAAAGTTATGGAGGAGAACTTGAGTCATGGGGGTTTAATAAATGTAACATAAAGTACAAGTGGCTCATCTTGAGCAGCTGCGCGTCCAATTATCTGAACGAAGCTTCCGAACGACTTGCCATGAATGCTTGGAAGGAATGCAATTTACAATAAGATGTGTCGAATAGTGAGATACTACTCGGCCAAAACGGCTGCCTTACCATATGCTGATTGGTTCTGCAAGCCGGATGCGTGACGATGTAAGTTCGATTTAATATATTATTCCATGCCCGTTTGGACTGATACTACTATCTTAGTGGGCCAATTGGGGGCTGAATTCTACCTGAACACGTTTGGCGTTTATGCGTGGCTATGGAATTTTCTGCGGACTTGACTGGAGACCGAAGGTATCTGTGTACCTTTCTACCGGGATACTGATTTCGAGAACGATGTGCTGAAGCCCCTTCACTTACTCACACCTAAGCTCATATCCATACCTCCATTTCGGGAAGCTGATGCAGAGGTCATGTCTCGGCTACATAGGCCGAACGTCGTGATGGACTTACACGGTAACGGCAATCCGGCAGGAAACCAAGCGCCGTTGTGTGAGACGCCATTGGAGTAAGACATGCCCTTCCTTACCGACCTCTTTACTTTTTCTTCTACGCCGCCCTATGGGCTCGGTGTATCGTGAGACATGCACAACGCCACGAACGCAAACTCCGTCTCCTCATCGCGGAATCTGAGGGCTACCATGCGGTAACACATACACCGCTCTCGAGATCGTCGATTCTATCGAACTCTGGGAGAAGCCATTCTTGATGCCGATATGCAAGATGGCGAACGAGGCTCCCGACCCCTCTTTGCCATTCGGCCTCACCCAAATACATCCATCCACGGCGCTCGATGGCCCCAATTGCGATCCTAGCTAGTTGTCATCTGTCTTCTACATGATCACGATATTTCAATTTGAAAGAAACTTCAAATCGTTTCAAGATGAGCGTAGGAGACTTGATCCCACAGTTGGCGGGCCTCTCCTATAACCCGCCGAATTCGCGGCCTCTCGGGCTCGGGGGACAGGACTTCTCGCACTGCTGCAAGTTGGCACTGAACAACTCGCTCACAATCGGCTCGGACGGGAATTTATCGTACGCCCCGACATCGTTCGTCGCACCCGGGGTCTCGATCGGGGAGCTAGAGGCAGCAATCCAACACCAAAAGTTCCCCTGCGGCGCTACCTTCAACGGCGACCTGAGCGGCGCCCCTGCCGTGCAGGTGCCGTACAGTTGGTGCGAAGAGCGGTGTCCGGGGTGGGAGATCTCACATTCGAACGTCATGCAGCAATGGATTGGACCTCTGGTACAGTTCATAGTCCCTAGCTTGGCATTCTGCACCAACGTCCCGCGTACGCACAAGCTCGCTATCCCGGAGATCGTGTTCAAGGCGCACCCACGCACCGTCGTCGGTTTAATGACGTACTGGATCAGACTGCTGGGCGCGGTCGTCCTCATGACGCTCGACACGGTAGTCTGGCTCGCAATCTGCTTTGCGTTCGCTGGGCCTATGCTACTCAGTGCCGTATACGAGTACGCGCTTGATCGCAAAATCCTCGAGTTCATGGCCCCGCCTAGCGGGGAGTCGCCGGATATGCCTATGCGGTTGAGAGCCCAGCTACTCCTGTCTGTCGTTGTTGGGAACATTCGCATGTCTACCCTCGAGAGAGATGAGACGGAGAGCGAATCACGCCACGATAGCGCTATCTCGAGCGACCTGGAGGCGAAGATGCCTGTCAGAAGTCGAAAAATGAGTCGACTGGTGCATAATAGCGTCTGGAAGAAGGTCATGGGTGAGTAACATCGAGACTTTTGTTTTCCTCTTTTGGTTTGAGCCATCAGATGGCTAGGGAGTTGTGGCTTCCGAGACAGGCCTAAATGTCCTGAATCTCTTCCTAAGAAAGTACCTAGCTACTGACTACCAATGTTATAGTCATGGTCGACGAGTACGAGGCGTCTAAGTTAGCTAGCCATAAGAACGTAGGAGTCGTCACGTTATCGACTAAGCTCAAAGCCCTCCTCAACTCTCAAGCCAGGTAAGAAGTTCCTGATTGAAGTTATGAGCAGAAAACTAATTCTCAACCCTAGTTTCGGGTCTACAGTCGGGGCGCCGGTTTTATTTTTCCTTGGCGGCTTCATATATACCGTCTTGGACTCTGATAATAACCTAGGAGACAATGATACCGCCCATGCTCTTGCTTTCGGTTTATGTGAGTCGTTGTTATCGCTAGCTTTATCGATGCGAAAGCCTCTTGGGCCAACTAACAGTTATCCATAGGGTGGATGGTGATTCCTTATCTTGCTATCATTGTATGTATATTCCGCGCGTCCCAAAGAGCAACCATACGTGGAATATGTTAGGGCACTGAAGATGAGACGAGCCAACAGCTGATCCAATATACTCCTAGTCTTGTGCGATGCTAGCAGCCAACAGTCCTAGCACCCTCGACGGTATCGTATACGATGGCGGCATGACGGTTTCGAAAGACGACTATGAGACGAGCTTCTGGAAGCAGCAAGTCAGAAAAGCCAAAGCCTACAAAGGCATCGGTTGCGTCATCAAGAAAATCGCGGGCTACAACCCGATCGAGACATCCTTCGAAGGTCCGTTCCGGACCGTCAAGCTCTGGAAGCGCGGCCTCAACAAGCGCGAATGGGTCCGGGAGGCCATCAGCGAATACGTGGCCTCGGGGGACACCAGCATCTCTCAGAGCCAGCTCCGCCACTCCCTCTCGCTGAATCGGACGGACTGCTTCTACGTCCTCGCTGTGGCTCTCTTCGCAGTACTGGCGCCCTGTGTCCTCGCGTTCCTTATATCGTACAACACGCCGCAGGCCGGGCTTTCGTGCCGGAGTCTCACATACCTCGTCTACGCCATCAGCCAGGTATGCGAGATGGCTCTGTGGACATGGGCTGCGAGATCAAGGATTAGGTACGGCACACGCTGGTCCGAGACGAACCCCATCGTGAAGAGAGCCTGCTGGTGGGGGCAGGTGTTCGTGGGGTTCTTCTCGATATTCGCCGCCGTCGGTGGGACGTCCATGCAGCTATTAGGCGTCTATCGCAGTTGTGCTTGCAAGGTGAGAACGTTGAGGGGGCTATAGTTCTATCCGATGAAGTCCTCAGCTAACACTATGGGAAGGTCCCCGCAACTTACTGGCCATACCTAAACGACCCAAACGCGTATATCGTGCTAAGCGACAACTCTGCCGAAGATATCAAGGCTGCCCAGCGCTGGTGGACGGTCGTTGGTAGCACAGCGGTCGGCGTTGTCGGATTCGTGTGTGCACTTGCGTGGTGGCATCAGCGGCGGCTACGAAAGGTCTTCCGAGATGAAGCTGACAAGCTGGACAACGACAATACGGCAAGCGCGCCGACAGTACGAGACCCGAATGTGGTAAGTTCAAGTATTTCGATGGATAGCACCTCCATATCTCGGTAACCACTCTCTTATGTTATTGCGTTTTAATCGAGTCCTCATTTAAGTTCAAACGCCCTGCATGATAGGTACAATAAATATACATGGGAGCTTCAAATGCTCCGCAATGATTTTTCGATAATACGCCGTGATGGTTGGAAATGTAAATTTTAAGCGTGACCCCCAAGAGAGCTCGACTGCTCCATCAACTCAGGGGCGTGACCCACCAAATAGATATCTGTGCATCGCCATAAATGACCCAACTCTTCGATGATATCTCATGCGTACCCGGACTCCATAGCAAACACAGCAAAAATTCAAACGCGGGTATCGAAACTTTTGCAAGCCATTAACGCCAATTCCGAAGATGAATCTCTATGCTATTAGGTAGTAAAATCCCAGGGCTTAAATGCCTCCTTGAACTTCTCGACGTCCTCGGTCTCCTCGGCGACGGACTGGACGACGTCTTGCCAGTAGAGTCGATCCTTGAGGCCAAGAAGCTTCGCGACAACCTTACGACCAAACTGAAGGTCGAAGCGTATGCTGCTATCAAAACGCATCACCAATTCCTTGCTTTGGATGCCGGTGTCGCTATCGTCGGCCCAAATCCAGACGCGAAAGAAGTCGGATGTCTCATCAACACCGGACTCCAAAGCCGCCTCTTCAAAAGGCGGATATTGGCGGTTCTCGGCTTCCACCTTGAAGCCGGCTTCAACGAGGCTCTTCCGAATGAGATCTGAAGGGATGGGAATGAACTGCCAGTGGACATGAATGCCGGACTGTCGACTAATCTCAAACGTCACCGCGCCCAATTTGAACTTAGACTTGGTTGCGACCATAGCCTGCATTGCCTCTTTGAAACGCGCCATCTCCTGGTAAGTCTTGTTGGCATCTTCGCCCATCGCGCGAATTGTGGGTTCATGAGGAAGGGGAATGATGAGCTGATGGCCTGGGAAAGAGAGGCCTGACGAGGCGAATGTCTCTGAACTAGGTAATGGACCCTTGGCTGTAGTGACATAGGAGTCGTCTCCTATGCAGCAGATCATATGCGTGTCTACGTCTGTGTTACTGAGACAGAAGAAGCATCGGTCAGGTCCGGGAGGGGGTGATCGCTCTCTTCGGCGACGTGCGCGGCGACCACCATGGCCGTTAGCAGAGTAGTTAGCGTGATCGTCGGTAGGAGGCGGTCGTTTTCTCGGGTTAGTCTTGGAAAGGAACGGAGAAACGGTGCTACCAGGTGGTATAGAAGAAGGCGCCTCTCCAGGGACCAGATTGAATGCGTACATGGCCTTCGCTTTGGTCGCATTGCCGAAAGGAGCCATCGAGATGAATCGCGTAACGGGCGTCTGGTCGGAGTCAGGACTCGGCGGATGGAAGAACGGCTCGCGTTCATAAAAGAAGTCGGAAGGTGAGGTTGAGAAGTGATA
This sequence comes from Hypoxylon sp. FL1857, assembly GCA_022578955.1. NCBI lineage: Eukaryota > Fungi > Ascomycota > Sordariomycetes > Xylariales > Hypoxylaceae > Hypoxylon > Hypoxylon sp. FL1857. The sequence goes on from MU400406.1 coordinate 161,701, forward strand.
ACGCGGCTTGAGGGTAGCACATAGGTCGGCTATCTCATCGGTGCTTGCGATGGCGGCTTGCTCCTCGGGCGTCAGAGCCTTGCTTGAGTTCGCCCATACCTTGGAAGGCCAGCAGGTTGTAAGCAAGATATCGGCACTGTTTGCGCCGCGTAATATCTTGGCATCGTCCGCAGTATGTAGGGGGAGATGTTGCTCTTTTGATGGGCCGGCGACAATGGTCTTGTCGAGAACACCACCTAAAGCCACGATTCGGATACCGTCTGAAGTTTTGGTGACACTTCGCTTACCGAGGAAGTGAAGGTTCTCGCAGACCTAGATATGGAGGGAGAGGTTAGTTCCGGCAAACCGAGCCCAGTGATCGGTAAAGGACTGCTGTGAACATACATCTTCACCTTTCTCGACGCGCTCAACTACTCGCTCAGGCAAGGCAATTGTGCCTACTGTAAAATAGGTCGAAAGTGGCACCTGAATATCGCCGTTAAGGAGTCGCGATATAGTCTCGTCATCTTGGTCGAGGCCGAAAAGATCGCCAGTGACGATGGCAAAGGCGAAGTTCTGCTTTTGGTGCAAAGTCGCGAGCTTCTGGAAAGCAGATTCCAACTTGCCATTGACGTTGCCGAGAACGATGCTAGCGCGTCTTAGTTAGAAACAGTGCTCACCGAGATTGATTGGGATATATCACTTACATTTTTGCTGCCATGGCGTAACCGTTGGACTGCCCACAGTAAAGAGATGTAGAGAAGCTGCTTGAGCTGCTAGCTCTAATTTAGGTAGTTCGTAAGAAGGTCAAAGCGAAAGAGCTTGGCGGCTTGGATGGGATGAGATACGCCAAGAACCCGGGCTTATCGATTGTCTTATCGGCTTATCTTAGCGCGCCTGGCAGCCTGGTAGAGAAAAAAGTTGGTCGCAATGTTCTTGTCGCGATGCGAAGTCTTGTAGTGGGGCTAGAACATAAGAAATTCAAACTGCAAGAGCAGCAAGGCCTTGAATCTACCCTTTCCACAGGGAGCCCAGCAGCCAAGATGCGCTCTACGCAGTCGGGACGAATAGTCAAGTCCCGAAAGGGAGTTGGAGGCACTCCTCACCAGAAGAACCATAGATGGGAGTCGTTTACCACCAAGATCTCCAAGCTTCATTCCCTCGATCCTCTACGAAGAGTACGACGACATGATCTCGAAGTCGAGAACCTCGAAACGACGACCTCCTACTTCCGAAATGGCATGGAGAAATGGGCAGATATCAACATATCCAAAGATTTTACTTCTTTTCGGCGAGATGTGCGACCTTACTGCGATAGCCTGCCTCAGATCTTGCACTTTCAGGACAAGATTATGGAATTGCTGGCCAAATACATTTCAGCCCATGAGAAAGAATCGCTAGAGCCTCTACTCGACCTCCTTACTGCCTTGGCGCACGACCTAGGCACCCGTTTTGAGAAACACTATCCGACCGCATTATCTTTGATCGTTGGGATCGCTAGTCGACCTCAAGATGCTGCAGTTATCGAATGGACATTTGGCTGCTTGGCTTTCTTGTTCAAGTATCTGTCAAAGCTGTTAGTCCCGGATATTCGACCGACCTTCGACGCCCTAGCGCCACTGTTAGGCAAAGCTCGGAATCCCCCCCATATTGCTAGGTTCGCCGCCGAAGCATTGAGCTTCCTTGTTAAGAAAGCTGCGGCTCCTGCGAACCGAGAGAAGGCCCTCGCTCCGTTGATTGAGCATGCAAGACTGGATCTTGAGGCTAGCAGAGATAACCGGCAGTTCGGGCTGTACCACCACGGACTTATGACCATGTTTGCGGAAGCCATTAAGGGCCAGGGACATGGTGTACACACGAGCGGGCCTGAGATCATCAAGTCGCTGATCACGTCTGTTCCAAATGACGAATGCATTTCCTCAGATCCAGTAACATGGGTTGATCTCGTTTGCGGTGTACTCGTTAGTACTGTTCATCACACAACTGCCGAAACTTTCGAACCCATACCAAAATCCATCGTCGAAATAGCCAAAGACGAACAGTGTGTTACATACCCGCTGCGTCATTGTCTATACGTTAGGATATTGGGAACGATTTCCGGAGTCCGAAAAGGTAGTCGGATAGTACACTGGTCACCGATTCTGAATTGTCTATTGGCGTCTCTCAAGGCTCTATCAAAAGTCCCGAACGACATAGAGAATGTCGATGCAACTGCTATTTGGCAACAACTACTGGTTAATATAGCCATTGTATGGCGGCAAGCCCCGATGGACTCTATTATTCCGTGCATTACAGAGTTTATGAATGTTATGACACGAGAACCTTTGATGAGATGGTTCATACCATTTTGTTCTTACTTTTCGGAACTGGATTCTACCAGATTTCGCAGTCTCTTGCTCAAACCGTTCCAAAAGTAAGCAAATTTGAGTCGTATCCGAGACTTGATTATTAACTTTGAACATAGATTTGTCGTTACGCATTGGTCCGAAGGTACCAACGAGGATATGCTGTGTGTCTTTCTGCCCAGGATGGTAGAATCTCATGCATTGCCCTCGGCTACAGAGGCTGACAGCTTTTCGTTGCCACAGTCCTGGCAAGATCAGATTGTCACCAAATTCGAACGACTAGAGGTTTCCCCATTTCCTGAGCAAGGGACGTCAAGTGGATATGATAGAGACCCTAAAAGATGGCGCGACAAATGCCTGCCCAAATATTCGGCTCTTCTTCGTGTTTTGGAAGCAACGGCAGTTCGGCCTTCGACGAACGGCCCCATTGCGGAACTGCTGTTGAGAAAACTTAAGCTTGCGTTAAAGCCGTCTCAATCTCTAGCGAGCGAAGAAGCCCACTTCATCGTCAGTCAGGGATTCTCAGCGTATTTACGAATGAGCAAAGCTGCTGGGCAGATCGATGGCTCTCTTGAGCCCTTGCTCAAAGCAGCCACTCCTCGGTATCGGCGACTCACCGGGTTCTTGGAAGCTATGATTGACTACGAGGACCAGCTCAACTCTAAGAGGAGCCCCCAGTCTCAGAGCGAGAGCAGTTCCAACAGTGAGGACGAAGACCCATTCATGAAGAGCCTCATCGAGAATCTGTCCAGCCCTTCACATCCACACCGATTGGCCTCTTTAAAATTGCTCAGTCGCCTTGACGCGGCTTCCGAGGAGCTGGACTCTCTAGCAACTATGATGCAGACCGAGCAAACGCCACTAGAACTACAGAATGTTCGGCTTATCTCCGTTCATATCCGAAAACTCGCAGCGAATTATCCTCAGCTCAGCAAGGATTCATGGCTCCGACAAGCAATCCCTGCATTTCTCTTTGGTCAAATGACGGTGCGCTTGACACCGGTTTGGGATTCTGCGGCAGAAGCGCTGCAGCAGATTAGCGAGGTGAAGTCTGGCGATGAAGTCATATCTGAAATCGCGTTTAACTGGCTTGATGTCCCCTCTAAGAGATGGGAGGGTCCACAAAAGGAGGCTACAACTTCGAATACCGGAGTCACGGACTTTGAATGTTGGAATTTGTCAAATTTCCACAGGCAGGCCGAGGAAACGGAGCATGTGCTGAAATGCTCATCAGATATTATGCTTGAGAATTTTGAGGGAAATCAGACTCTTGTGTCTCTGGCACCTTCGAATGCGAGGTCCCAAGCACTTAAAGTCTTCTCAGCCGCGCCTGGCATAGCGGAGAAAAGGTCTCGTAAACTGGTGCCATACCTGCTGTCATGGACCAGAGATGCTGATGAGCAGGACGACAACGAGCCGGAAACATCTGAACAGCTCTCCGGGGGATCCTGGTCTCTTTATGATAAGAAAGCTCTTCTTGGGGTATTCGCGCAATTTACCAACCCCAAGGTATTATATCAGAGTCAACAGGTTTACGATGCTCTTCTCGGATTACTTGCCAATGGCGATGTTGAAATGCAGAAATCCGCACTCAAGGCTATTCTCACCTGGAAGCAAGATGGCATTAAACCTTACCAGGAAAATCTGGAGTATCTTCTCGACGAAGCTAGGTTTAAGAATGAACTTACAGTATTATTCCAAGGTGACCAACAGATTCAACCAGAACATCGCGCTGAATTAATGCCCGTTCTACTCAGACTACTTTACGGCAGGACAATTTCTAAAAAGGGCACTGCAAGTGGACGCAATGGCCTTCACGCTACTAGACTTGCTGTTCTCAGGCAGCTGACTGTCGAGGACATGGGTCAATTCCTTGACGTTGCTCTCGGTGATCTTCGCGGGGTTAGAATCATCGAGGATGCTCAGCTGCGTGAGGATGTTTTCGACCACGAAAAATTGACTGTACGAAAGCAAGTCGGATTTCTCAACATGATGGAAGCCATGATCAACGAGTTGGGTACCAATGTTCTCTCCTACACCGACAAGATCCTTAATGCAGTGCTCTACTGTCTCGTTCTCTCTTCGCGGGAGTTGAACCAGAATAATGAAGATACAGAAGAAAGCCTGCCTACCCAAAACTCTCTGCTTCGAGTTGTCAGAAGCACGTCATTGAAGTGCTTAACTGCACTACTCCGAAATGCCCCTGGTTTCGATTGGACTCCTTATAAAGATGTATTCATCAAAGAGGTTGTGAGCCCGCGCCTGGATAAGCTTCCGACCGAAACAACTCAAGGCATATCTGGCACTCTTCAATTCCTCGGGACATCATCGCAACTGCCGAAGACCGCGTTGTTTCTCTCCATTGATAGGCGAATCATTGGCCAATTGATGGAATGCCTGAAACTGGAGAAAACCAAGGACGAGGTCAAAATCTTTGCATTGGGCATCATACGCAGTCTGGTGGAGCTTTCTCAGCAGCCGGCCACACAGTCTGAATTCAATGAACTCATCCAGGAAGAAATATTAGATCCAAATGTCAACGTCATCTTAGAGAGTATTGGTGTCGTGCTGAAGTCTCGGGGAGATGTTGGGAGGGATCTACTCATGGCGTGCGTCGAGTGCGTAGTAGAGTTGTCTCCGATTATACAAAAGTCGGTTCATGTCACGGATCTCATTGATATTTCGATTTCTCTCCTCAACCAGCCTTCGCGACGTGTTAACCCTAAAGCCAAGGGGCTTGTCCTTTCGATGCTTGAACGTTTCATCAAGCTAGCAGGAGCCGATCTTCAAACTGAATTGAGAGCCCAGATTTATTCGACGATATCGTCCCTATTTGGCTTCTTTAAGGATCGTGTCAACCGACAAGCCTTGTCGGGTGTTCTGGAAGTATTATACCCAGACGACCCGCGATGCCTGGAATTATCTACACTCTGTGCAGATCTCAATTCCTATGATACCAGCCGGGTCGATGAGGCGAATTATGAGAAACGGCTTACAGCCTTTAACGCCATATCGCGACCGAGAGATATACCATTTACATCACGAGATTGGGAACCGTTAATACACAACATGACTTTTTACATCAAACATGATGAAGAGTATGGCATCCTGTCTGCGAACTCCGCCGATGGTCTGTGTAAATTCATAGACGCCGCTGCGGACTCTAAGGGCGAAGAGCAGGCCAAATTCTACGACATGCTTTCGAATATTTTAATGCCATCTCTATATTCTAATGCGCGCGAACCATCGGAGACAGTTCGAAGAGAGACAGTTCGAGTTTTTGGCTTCTTGGTGTCGCGAATGCCATCTTGGCCTCCGGTTACTGATCTTGTGGCAATCAACCCTGATGCAGACGAAAATGATCCTGACCCGAGTTTCTTCAGCAATATCCTCAGTCCTGCAACAGCCAGACAAATGCGAGCTCTCCAGCTACTATCTAAGGTCAACCACCATACGCCCTTGAATAGCAAAAACTTGACTCACTTCTTCGTACCCCTACTCGAACACTTTATCTTCAGTCGAGAGGAAGGGAGCGACGATCATGGAGTAGGTGCTCAAGCTGCAACAACGATTGCTGATATAGCCTCTTCCCTTGAGTGGCCGCAATATCGGGCTATACTTCGCAGATATATCAGCTACATCGAGTCAAAGCCGGAGCTTCAGAAACAGTTGATCAGACTCCTTGGCAAATTTGTGGACACTCTCGCGTTGGCGGCTTCAGAAAAGAGTCAAGATGCGATGGACGTTGACTCTGCAACCCCCCAGGAACGGGCGGGTAAATGCAGACTTGCATCCACGATGCCCGCAGGGGAGAAATTGAACGAAGATGTTTTGACTAATATCCTGCCGCCTCTCCTGGAATATATCCATGAGAAAGACGAAACAACAGTCAGCTCTCGTGTTCCTGTGGGCATTATTATCGTAAAGATTCTCCAGGTACTCCCGAGCGAGTCGCTCAACCAGAAACTTCCGGGAGTTCTTACGGACATTTGTCATATCCTCCGAAGCAAGGCCTGGGATTCTAGAGAAATGGCACGAAGCACTCTCTCAAGTATGACATCGCTTCTGGGTCCGTCCTACTTTGGATTTGTTCTCAATGAGCTGAGAGGTGCCCTCACAAAGGGTTACCAACTCCACGTGTTATCCTACACGATGCATACTATCCTCGTCAACACCATCCCTCAATTCCAGCCTGGAGACCTTGACTATTGTCTCGACAAGATTGTTAGCGTTATTATGGATGACATCTTCGGCGTTGTAGGCCAAGAGAAGGATGCCGAGGAATACGTGAGCCAAATGAAGGAAGTTAAAAGCAGTAAGAGTCAAGATTCGATGGAGCTCATCGCCCGAACCGCTTCTATTAGCCATCTCGTTGAGCTTGTGCGACCCCTTCAGTCCCTCCTACTTGAAAAACTTGACCTCCGCATGGTTCGGAAAATCGACGATTTATTATCCAGGATTGCGTCTGGGTTGCTGGGCAATCCCGCGGCTGATAGCCGTGATACCCTAGTATTCTGTTATGAGGTTATCCAAGAGGTATATGAAAGCGGGAAGCCTTCAGCGGAGCCAAAATTGGATCCTAAGCTACGGCGGTATCTTATTCAGAAGGGCGCGAACAAGAGCGGTGATCGCAGTACAACTAGCAAGTACACGTACAAGCTTGTTCGGTTTGCAATCGATGTTCTGCGGTCCGTGCTGAAAAAATACGACAGCATCCGCAATGCTGCCAACATCACCGGGTTCATACCAATCCTCGGCGATGCTCTGGTTGGAGGCGAGGAAGAGGTAAAAATAGCTACTTTCAAGCTTCTGACTGTCCTAGTCAAGGTTCCGTTCAAGTCTGATGATTCCACAAAACTCTACAAGGTGGCCGCAAAAGAAGCCACAAAATGCATGTCGACGTCGACGTCGACTGCAACGGATCTCGCGCAGAGTGCTCTCAAACTCATGTCCGTCATCATCAGGGACCGCCGTGATGTTGTGGTTAAAGATGCCGCCGTCGACATGCTTCTTAATAAAGTCAAGGACGACTTAACAGAGCCTCTCTATCGCCACGTTACGTTCAACTTTCTACGATCAGTTCTTGATCGGAAAGTTGAGACTGCTACGGTTTACGATACCCTAGACTATGTCGGAACCATTATGATCACCAATGACGACAAAGACACGCGAGACTTGGCTAGAGGTGCTTTCTTCCAGTTCCTTCGCGAATACCCTCAAAAGAAGAATAGGTGGGCTAAGCAGCTCGGCTTCGTTGTGGCGAACCTGAAATACGAAAGGGAAGGAGGTCGCCTCTCGGTCATGGAGATCCTACATCTCCTGTTGATGAAGTCGGCCGATGACTTCGTTCAGGAAATTGCGACAACCTGTTTTATCCCTCTAGTTTTCGTCATGGTTAACGACGATAGCGAGAAGTGCCGCCTGGCAGCCGGTGAATTGATCAAGGAGATTTTCCGAAAAGCAGATAAAGAGCGACTCTCGAAATTTTTGTCGCTAATGCGGTCTTGGACCGAGCAGGATGACAATTCTTCGGTGTTGCAATTAGCCGTCCGTGCATTTGCCCTCTACTTCGAAGCTAGGGATCCAACATCGAAAGACCGCAAGGATTTGGATCTCTTACTCGAGACGGCAGCTAACGTTTTGAACAATTACTCGACTTTCGCGAAGGATTCGGAGCTAATTGACACCATTCTTCGTACAGTACCAATTCTCATAGAGAAGCATCCGGCAACAACCCTAGAGCACGAAAAGTTGTGGCAATCCATTTCAATTCCTCTCTCACACCCAGATCCCAAGGTTAAGCTCTCAAGTGTGCAGTTGTTGAGGACTTATCTAGCCGATTTCTACGAGAACAACAAAAATGCCATTCATGGCCAAGTCATTCTAGGATCATATGGTCTTCAATTGCAACCTCAAATGGTTGGACAATTAGCCCTCTATGCTGTTGGCGTACTCAATCCTGCAACCGTACGGAGGTGGAAGAAGAGAATGCAGAAAAAGGGCAGTGCCGCAACGTTTAACATGGACAATGACGGCGCGACCTTCGATGACAGCTTGGTAGAACTGGATGAAACCCTGGCTGCCGAAGTTGGCCGAGTCATTCTAATGTTGAGCAAATTCCTAGATATTGGTTCGGTGGATGCCGAATCTGGGGATAGCGATGCAGAAGACGCAGAGGATGATGAAGACGAGTGGGGTGGCCTAGATGCGGAAGAGGAAGACCAAAAGATCACTCTCCATACATTATTCATTTGGCTCTCCCAGATACTTGTTGAGGAGACACCACCCAAGGCCAGCGCTCTTGTACCGAAGGTTGCGGCCCTAGACATTCTCTCCATCCTCGCTTCATCACAACCAGAGGCATCTCTACGACCGTCTCTCAACATTCTCCTCACGCCGCTGCACCATCTCACTGACCCCTTGATACCAACACCTTACTCCATCGAGGAGCTCTTCAAGACGCGATACGAGGGCCTGAAGACTAAAGCGGGAGAGACAATGGATATGCTGCAGAGGAAATTCGGTACCACCGAGTACACCAAAGAGCTACTCGCCGTGAGCGAGCGTGCCAGGAACCGCCGCGAGAGCAGATCGAGGAAGAGGAAGATCGAGGCTGTTACTCAGCCCGAGAGGTTCGGCAAGTGGAAGAAGGGCCGCCTCGATAAGAAAGTCAAGCGGAAGAAGGAGAAGGGGTTGCAGAATCGGAGCAGGAGGAGAGAGCATTAAGGAAGTAGTTGGTTGGAAGATGTATATACCTGTAGTCTATGTTGATCTTGATAGCATAGATGTTTAGATGGCGTGGAGTAATGGAAAAATAGAATGGATAATAAGCTACCTATCTGAGCGGACGGGACCCCGAGCTTTCCAGATCCTATGGTCGTACGTGATATATTATGGTGTTGTTACGGTATATGTACCATAGCGCAAAAGTTGCGGTGAGGTGATACTGGATCCGCGGAACCAAAATGGGGCCAGGATAGGATTTTCGAGCCACTAATTTCATTAGACGATAGACTACTCTTGGACGGTTAATTGATAATTGTATTTTCTATAATTGGGTATCTTGGGTCTTATATGGTGAATAGCATGTATAGTACAAGACTCGGGCTACAAGCCAGCCAGCTTCCCCTCTCATGAGCACCTCAGTTGGCACCTCCATGAACCCCCATTTGAAAATAAAGTGATATTCAGTTGTCACTATACCAAATGTGTCGAAGTAGCGCCCATAGCAGTTAATTAGACCTTTTCGGGGGTTAGGTAGTGCTCTATCAGGTAGCCATGCTCTAAAATTTATTGCGATTCTTGCTATTTCGAGACTGCCGTCATTTAGTTAAAGGAGTGGAGCGTGTTCTAAAGAGGTCTCTTGAATTGGTGGCATGATTTTTGCGATTACTACTGCAGGCAAGTCCTTGACAAGGCTGCTTCAAATGGGTTCCCCGTGACTGTTCCTCGTCGTTGTGGCGGCTGCCACAGCTTTGAGATGCCTGTAACCGGTTGCAAATATACCACGGCGAGTAGTAGCGATGCTACACTGAGAAGCGGCATGTTGCCGATATTTCCATCGCTTCGCGTTTGGCATCTCGGCTCGGTCGCACTTTGCGCTAACCGTTCGGTGTGGCCCTGTGATACCGAAAGGCGCGGAAACATCCTCTATTGTCTTCAGTGCGAATCCGCGACTGTATATCATTGGAGCCGTTACCGACGCCACCATGTCCGACGCGCTCTGGGTTTATAGGGGCATTAGTGGACGAGTATCTGTATTTTTTAAGTCGAATATTGGCGCCGCGTCGATGGTATATGGTGCAGCTGGTTATCCCGGCCTGCCCGGCCTACTGATGGACGAGGGCTCACTATCCCTAGTGGCGTCGTAGGGGTTCCTGGGGGACCTGTCGATTGCGCCGAGGGATCCCTCGCCTCCCGCGATAATGTAGCTTTCTCCTCCTCGGACAGGGCATCTAGCTCGTTTCGCACGGCGGCGGGATCGGCACCAGCACCGGCGCCTCGCTCGGTCACAGTGCCGTCTTCCCAGAACTCGACATCACCGTCTTCGCCTAGGGTACCCCGTTTGACCAGTTGCCCCTTCTCCCGCATGAGATCCTCGACGGTGATCTTTCGATTGCCAAAGATGTTTAAGTGGTCGCTTATTATGTGACGGTTGCGGCAGGACGGGCAGGTGATGAGCACCGAGCCCTTGTGGTATCCCTGCTTGGATACAGTATGCGTGGAGCGCCCGCTGCAGGGCACGCAGGTAAAAGTCAGCTCATAATGAGGCTCGACGAGCTTCCGCGGCTTCTTCTCCTCGGAAGATGAAGACGATGACTGTGCTGAGGGCGTTGGACTAGGAGGTTTGGGTATGGCGTGGGCGAACCGGTATGTGGCTGGCTGCGAGGTTCGGGGGAGGCGAGCATAAGGGCGGAGGATGGAAGGAGAGATTGTTCTCGAGGAACGGAGTACTGGGTCAAATAATAGACCTGCAATTGATCTGGAGGCCATAATTGGCAGACAGGAGGAAAATAAAATCAAGTCCTTCAATGTAGTGTATGTGTCCAGTGTCACGATGTTCAAGGTCAGACTCGCAACTACGTAATGGGGTGAAGGATTTTACGATAAGTTGTAGATTGCGCTAACCCAAATGCGGCATATCGATACACGAGATACCGAGGCAGCTGCGAGGTCCCGCAGAATAGCGTCAGAAAAAGAGTTCCAGTGCAGATAGTACTGTAACACACAGTCTTGTATAGTGCACTACAGTGTTAATTGCACAAGGGGCACCTTCCCTGATACTAACGGTATCCGGATTAACCTAGCCCGGTGTACCTAGGTACCGATGGAGGGGCACCTTACCTAAGGCTCCCCACGTCTTAGCATGGACCAAGCAAATCCACCAACTCCAATTCTTTTCAGGGCGCCGAGTCAAAGCTCCATCTTATGACGCCGAACTGTAAAGCGCGGCTAGTGAATGTCCTCAACAACGTCGCCGCACCTGGGCAACAGTCGGCACAACAACCACCATCCCTCAGCCCTTTGTTTTCTGCCGCTTGCCCTTCATCACATCCACTTTATCTCTTCTCAAAATGCCTAACTAAAACGCCACACTTCCCGGCATTTCTTCCACTTGAGCTCAGCACGTCCTGCAAGCATGACGCCTTGTAACTAGTTCGACCTGTGGACTTGTGAGCCTCCTAGGATTCAGGCTTTTGATCAGCATACTCCTCCTCCCTCATTCTATCGCCAACACAGCTACCCCAGACGACAAGACATTCATCAACATCAATATTATGCCAAAATGATTAGTGGACGGGGAGGTTCAATGATGCGAGGCGGCCGCATTCGGCCTCCTCGAAGGGTACGTCGCATCTCACTAGCTAACACCCCGATTGTTCTCGGCGTTCTTCTTTTGATACAGTTCTGAGTGTATCTTCATGTCTCTAGCCATCTGGATGAGTTGTGGTTCTTCACGATCCACGTAACCACTCCACCGGTCTGTGCTGTCTCTTGAGTCTCGTGCAAAATGACTCCTTATTGGCCTATCCGCACTGGTGCTCCTTCTTGTCCCTGCCTAGTCCTGTACCATTTCTATGTCATCCCATGTCCTCATGCAGTATCGATTAACTAACAGCCGTGCACTAGGCCGTGGCTCCTGCCGGTGGTATCGACGAATTCGAACAATGCTGGGAGAAGCTCCGTGAAGCCCTACGCGACATACATACTCGCAATGCGGGTAACCTTTCTTTCGAACAGCTATACCGATACTCGTATAAGATCGTCTTGAGAAAATTAGGTGAAAGGCTCTACGATCGCGTCAAGCAGTTCGAAGAGAAATGGTTCGCCGACGAAGTCATACCACCCATCCGAGCCCTCATCACCACGAACCTCGTTAGCGTCACACTCGATGAAGTCCCCGGCACAAGTGTGGTTGAACGCCGCGCAATGGGCGAGAAGTTCCTGAAGGGTGTGCGGACCTCGTGGGAGAATCACAACATGTCCATGAATATGATCGCCGACATATTGATGTACCTTGAACGTGGCTATTCGCAAGATCATAGTAGGCCTCCTATCTATGCGGCCACGATCGGGTTGTTCCGCGACCATATTCTAAGAACGAGTCTGAAAGAGAACGGGTCTGACTGTCTAGTGTTTGACATCCTTAATGCCACTATTATCGACCAGGTTAATATGGAGAGAGAAGGAGATGTCATTGATAAGGCATTGTTGCGCAGTTGCATTTCCATGCTGGAGGATCTCTTCGAGACGGACGAGGAAAACGAACACGAGCAGCTATATCTCACTACCTTCGAGCCTATCTACCTACAAAATACCCGGTTATTCTACAAGGCTGAGTGCGAAAAGCTAGTTCGTGAAGGCGACACAAGAGCATGGCTTCGATATACTCAGAGACGACTTGCCGAGGAGGCCGAACGATGTCAGACAACGGTCTCCCTCTTGACACTTCAGAAAGTCACGCATGTGGTTGAGCAAGAGCTTATCATTAATCACATGGATGAATTTTTTGGCATGGAGGGCAGCGGCATCAAGGCCATGATTGATAACTATAGAACAGAAGACCTCAGCATCCTTTATCAACTTATTTCTCGCGTTGACCCCAAGAAAGCCACCTTGCGTAATGTTCTTGCTGTCCGTGTCATTGAACTCGGAACAGAGATAGAGCAAACCCTCAAAAACACTGACTTCAGCATATTGCAGCAAGCCGGTGGAGAGGAGCCTGCTGAAGGAGCAGAGAAGTCCAAGCCGAAGACTCTAAACGCTGCGGCCCAGCAAACAGCGGCCGCCATCAAGTGGGTTGATGATGTGCTTAGTCTCAAAGATAAGTTTGATCGGCTTTGGTCAGCCTGCTTTGAGGAAGACCTCATCCTACAGACTGCATTAACCAAGAGCTTCTCCGACTTCATCAATTCATTTGATCGCAGCTCAGAGTATGTCTCGCTCTTCATTGACGACAATCTCAAACGAGGCATCAAGGGCAAGACCGAGGCCGAGGTTGATGTCGTCTTAGACAAAGCGATTACTCTACTCCGATTTGTCGGCGAAAAGGACAAATTTGAGCAGTACTATCAGAAGCATCTTGCTCGTCGTCTGTTGCACGCCAAGTCCGAGAGTCAGGAAGTCGAACAAGAGATGATATCACGTATGAAACGAGAGTTAGGCAACAACTTTACGCATAAGTTCGAGGGCATGTTTAGAGACATGCGCACTTCTAAGGAGACAACGGAGCAGTATCGGGATCACATCCGAGGCCTTGGCGAAGTGGATGAGAGACGAATCGATCTCAATATTAGCGTCCTTGCCGGCAACAACTGGCCCAGAGAAGTCATGGGTCGCACGGGCCTTGCAGATGGACCTAAGGCTAAAATTATCTACCCACGCGAGATTCAGGGGCTTCAAGATAGCTTCTACAAATTCTACAGCATTAACCGCAATGGTCGTGTGCTTACTTGGCTTGGAGGCGCCGGCAGTGCGGATATCAAATGTGTATTTCCAAAGATCCCCGGAAAGGCTTCAGGACCTCTTAGCAAGGAGCGTCGCTATGACATAAACGTGTCGACTTACGGCATGATCGTACTCATGCTATTCAATGACATCGCCGAAGACGAGTGGCTCTCGTTTGAAGAGGTCGAGGGAAGGACCAATATTCCCCAGCACGACCTCATCAATGTTTTGACATCACTTTCAGTGATAAAACAGTATCGCGTTCTCTTGAGAGAGCCACAAACAAAAGCAGCCGCCAAACCCGGAGACAGATTCGCGTTTAATCGTGAGTTCGTTAGCAAGTCCATCAAGATCAAGGTGCCTTTAATCAATGCTGCCAACAAGGTCGAAAATGACGAAGAACGCCAAGAGACCGACAAGAAGAATGAGGAGACGAGAATGTATGTTACGGATGCCGCCATTGTCCGTATCATGAAGTAAGTCAACATGTGAGCACTCGAACGTAAGGAACCAAGCTAACCAAAATTACCAGGCAACGCAAGGAACTTGGTCACTCTCAGCTTATCACAGAAACCATCCAAGTCTTGGCGAATCGGTTCAAACCCGATGTCTCACTCATCAAGCGTCGAATCGAGGCCTTAATAGGGCGTGATTACCTTGAACGGACAGAATTGGAAGATGGCTCTCCAGCCTACCTATATGTGGCCTAAATATTTCTCCCTTCCCAGAAAAGCCACTATCCGGTACTGGAGCTGTGGTCTTTTTGCCTTTGACTAAGAGATATTCATCTTGTAAGGTGTAGGAGAAAGAGGCTGTATATGACGACCAGCACTCATTTTACGGCTTGGGTAATCGGTAGCCGTCTACTTGACTTAGACACCACATGTCAGTCAAGATCCATGGAATCTATTCCGTGGCTTGGGGAGTGCTATGTCGCTATTATGGAGGTTATGACTGAAGCAATTCCTCCCTAAAATCAAAAGTGGGAATCCCCTTCTGCTATAGGGACAAGTTGTGTCCCTACGAATCGCGTCCGCTGTCTCAGTTGCATAGTGGCAAAAGGCGAATCGGTATGCTGGTTTGCCGGCATTTGACGGATTACTGGCTGATCATTGCTGTAAATACCCCTCTCGCAACTACGATAGTAAGCATCCGATGCATCGGATGTTCAATAAAGAAATTGACTATAAGTAAACTGTCTACCCTATTTCTAAGCTTGCTTTGATCTCATATTTTCACGCCCTCAACTAAAGTCAACTGACCTAGACGTTCGAGTTCAACCCCTTGCCATTTCTCAGAATTGTTGTTCTCATAACAACACGTAGCTAAATGCTAGAGAGCTTTTAGGAGACGTATCTATCAATAACCCTCGCACTGCTATCTGGTTTCTTGCTAGGATGCAAGGTTCAGAGCTATATCGGTTTGAACGAAACCTTTATCCTAGGTAACCGCTCGTCTTCTTTGTCTCAGCTCTTGTGGATCTGTCGCCCCTATTTGACCATAACATAGAAGCTTCATCCTTTGTTCACGGATACTCTAGACACAATAGGTATTGTTGACAGCCTCCTAGTCAAAACTATACTCTGTTACTGTGAACAGCATCATTGATCTCAATCGTCCACAATAAACAATATCCTTACCTACGAACAGTGTCTTTAAAGATAGTATTCTTAAGACCTCTTCTTGCTCTGGCCCCCTTCCGAATAAAAGTTCGAAATGTACCCGATTAGAATTTGCCTAGGTCAACTCTTCAGAGTTTTGCTCCTAACATACTGTCGCTCACCCAAGTTTTGTGTTACGTATGTTTTTGTGATTTGTTAATAATAATTGTTACCGAGCACAGCATTTTAGATGAGCAAAAAGCGCGAGAGCGCCACCTGGTTCGAGGCCCTTGGGGGCCTCTCGGACTACCAAAGCGATAGGGACACCAACAGTGCTCGATCAAGCGTTGTCGATGTCAATGCCTTGGCTATTGATGACCGAGGGGGCTGCAGCGGTGCTGGAGCCGGTGTCGATGTTGACTCCTCGTCATCGACACATCGCCCTCGCTCGTTCAATGGGGGCGTCACTGATGCTGCGTCTGCTTCTGAGAGAAGGCCTGAAGCCGCTACAGCTTCGTTGCGCAGACATGCCAAGCAGGTCGACGAGTCGCAGGCTCGCGTAATTCATCGAGCCAGCGCCTACGAAGCCTTAACTGAGGCTGCCCACGATTCTGAAGGGCTGTCGTCACATAGGGAGGATCTGAATCGACACCCACAGAATCCGCCTTCCTTGCATTTAGGCTTAACCTCTCCCGCCCCCTCAATGGCGGCGAGTGAGCACGGCGAAGTTATGCCTTTGAGCAAGCGGAGCAGCTTCAACGACTGGAAGCCGCAGAAGCCAGTATATGCGCGGCCTAACTCTGACTGGGAGACGAAAAGTGACTCGGGGTACGGTGGTGCATCGTACGCAGTTCCCCTCTCGAGGTACGACGCGTACCGGCCTCCGCAACCACCGCCGCCACCACCATCGCTGATGCTGCAGCAACAGCCGCAGCAAAGAACCCAACTACAGAGGCGGACAAGAAAACCCAGACCACCACCACTGAATCTTTATGGGGCTCCAATGCGAGACGCGAGCGAAGATCGGGATGCCCGTAGCGACTACAGCAATGCCACGTACTCGCATCCGCCTAGGTACGCAGACCCAGTCTCACGAAGAGGCGTCCAGTCTTCACGTATCGACAAGCATCACGATCGTGCATACGACAGCGGTCGCTGGACTCCACATTCCCCCTACGAACCTTATAGGCCTTTGGTTCCCCCTTCTCCACAAGTAGAGATGCCCGCTTCCCCAGCCTTCGTGGAGCCAAGTCGCGGCCGGCAGATGCCATCCCCTGTCCCATCACCTGCCCCCTCACCTAGATCATACCGCTCGCCGAGTCCATCTCGAGGAGCATGGATATCGGACCGCCCTCAACAGCTACGACCCACATTCTTAGAGCGGGCTAAGCGGCGCTTGAATCGGAACATTGACCTGAATCTACAAAGGGCGCGCTTACGGCCGCAGTCCAACTTCGAGGTTCACGGTGTCCAGAAATCACCTATTAGGGATATTGCCGCGGAGGAGGCTAAGCTCACGGGACCGACGAGACAGCCTACTGATCCGAGCCAGAAATACAGGATGCCGGCGGATATGTCCTTTACGATGGAAGATCGCGGTCGTGATCGTGGTCGCAAGAGGGAAAGGGAAAATGAGAAGTACGTGGTTGAAAGTGGAAGTCGACACACGCAGCGCTGGTCTGAGGATATGGCGAGTCTGGCGGAGAGAGCGCAGAAATACCAACAGCGGCAGCAACATACTTACCCTCCACACGAGACGGCTAGAGTTAGGGACAGCTCAGTGGGTAGAAGTTCTACGGTCCCCAGGCGTAATGACTCCCTATTTCTAGAGGTCGAGGTCGGCAACCTCAAAAGACCCGTCTCGGCCAGTTTTTTCGCATCTGAATGGTCACAGCAGCAACAACTCTTTCCTCCTTCGCCCAAGATGGCTAGGGTTGGGGATAACTCCGTTGGTAGAAGTTCTACGGATCCCACACGTAGAAACTCTCTGTTCCTGGATGAGGGAGGTAGCAACCTCAATAGCCCTGCATCAGATTCGTTCTTTTCATCCGTGTGGTCGCAACACCAGGTCATCCGCCAGGCCCAAGAGATGGTGGCTTCTCTACCCCCGTCATCGCCTCTTCACCATGGACCGTTCGGGATGGGACAGCCGCAAACTAGAAATCACGCTACCCAGCAAGCAAATGATGCACACAGCCCAGATCTCACGACATTTGGGGAGCGTGCCGACGTGTCGAGCCCATATTCAGAAGCACCACCAGATGATCGCAGACACCTTCCCAGCCAATCTAGAGATGATATCCAGGAGCCCATAATTATGCCTCCGCAAGTACCTTTATCTGAGTCGCCTGAGCTGATTCAACGTCCACCCCACGTGTTGGCGCGGAAGAAGAGCAATAGGAACTTGCGGGGAGCCGATCAATAGGGGTTGAGGTAAAGATACCTAGAACATTAGTAATTTGAACCGTACTATGGGTGTATATAATGTTGACCATAGTTAGAACGGTAAATAACACTTGTACATACATAGAATAGAATAGAATATGTTTACTGTTAGCTAAATTGTCGATTTCCTTTATACATTGAGATATATATAGTATATAGAGTCTTATAACAAAAATATGTTATATTCACCTAAATAGATTTTAGAATAGATACCTCGTAGGTAGCGTTACCTTTGTGTACCTCCTTGACCCCTAATAGGCTCTTCTGCGGGACATGGTTTATAATGAAACGCAGCCGTTGGCACTATCCTCGAGGAAGATACCTCCATAGATTTGGCCTTCTGAAATGCCTTTCTCTTGGTAGCCGGAATTCACGACGTCCGAGGTGCCCGTGGGCTTCTTCAGGATACCAATCTGGTACTGGCCGCCGCCGCTGTTGTCGTTCGACAGCGCACTGGTGACGGCCTTGAGGGGCTCGTCGTCCTTGGAGTAGTATACTTGGAGGGTGCTGCACAGGAGTCAGTCTTGTATACTAAAGGTATATATTTTTAAGAAGCTGACAAGGAGAAGGCAGATGGGGATAGGACTTAGAAGATGAGAAAGGGGGCAATCTCACTTCTTCACGAAATCAAGAGTTATAGCAAAATTCTGCCAGGCGGTGGCATCGATGGGCGTCGACCACACTTGGTTGTTCTGTCGGTTCAGGACCTTGAAGCTGTTCTTGTCGCTACCTGACTTGCCGATGATGGTGCCCGCTTCGAAGTTGAATTGGTTGGCGCTGTAGTCGGAGGTCTCGTGCCAGACGTTCTAGTTAAGCTCTCCGGTTAGCCTCTCCTTTCACACCTCTCTTCCTCTTTATCTCTTCTATTTCTCGATTTTAGGGACTTCATCCATACCAGATACTCGTGCGTGAGGTTCAGAGTCCGCTCGGGATCCTGCTTAACGCTGAAATGCAAGGTCCTGACACCCGTGGTACCAGGGCCGTTCTCATTCGTATCGCCCTGGATCTGCAGACCCGCGCGGCGGAAGCCGTTCTGCGTCTGGAAGATGGACTTGTCGTTGATGGTGACCTCAACAGACTTCGTTGTCGCATTATCGAAGCGCGAGCTCCCGGCGTCGGGGAATTGCAGGATTTGCGAGAACTTTTCGCTACCTCGGATGTAGTCTGGGTTGAACGGGCTCGTCGCATACGAATCGAAATCCGTCGGCGTCTTGTCCACCGGCACGAGTCCGTTGAGTACCACAGGGCACTTGATCTCGCCAGTGCCGCGCTTCGCTGGGCGGGCAGAAGCGAATGAGGCGAGAAGCAGGCCGGTGAGGAGGGCTGAGGATATCATCTTCGTATCGAGTTGCGCTTAAGTCGTTGGTTCCCAAGACTCAATACAAGTGGGAGGGTAGGAATCACGGCTCTTATGTACGTGAACCGGGAATTAACTCTAGCCCATGTTGACAGAATGTAACCCGACGGCCCGTGAGATGAAAGACTAGCGCCCAGACGTGGAGAGCAATCGCGGTGGGTTGGGAAGATCTCCCCCAAAATGGAGAATGATGTTCCGAGCAATCTATCAGAAACGGGGAATTTCTGGGGGAGCAATGTGGAGGAACCCACTGACGCCATTCGGAACGATCTCGAGATCTTACCGAACCGTGATAGCTTTCCTAATCCGGCAATCTTGCCCCTGGCTAAAACGAGCCCCTGTAATTGGCTCTAGGTGGGATATATTATCTCCATCACGCCAGTCGTGATGTTCTATGCGGAATAATTTGCGTGCCCGTAAGGCTTATTGTGGCTCTAGGGTACGGAAAGGGGTAACTTTAAATTCACCTGCTATTAGAGTTACACTTTACAACTTCGTATAAGGAATAGAACAGCATCGCAAAGTAGCCTTCATATGCGTTTAAGGATTTATTTCCTACGGAAACGAATGTATCAACGCCAGAAGAAGCGTAAACCCCATTTCATCCCAAACCACTTAAGCTTCACCCCATGAGTAACAATCTGAATATGTAGAAGAAGCAAGTCCCCTGTTTAATGCATGTCCTGCACAGCTCTGTAGCCCAACCAGACCAACAGAATATCCCAGCAATTCCTCAGGCGGGTCTTTCGAGTCTCCGGCGGTTGTACTACGACCTCCTGCGTCGTGGTGGCACCATAACTGGGATGGGCTTCCTGTGACTCTGCCTCTTGTGCGAGTAGTGGCTCTGCGCTCGTGGATCGATTAAGTGAAGCCTTGCTCGATGGTCGGGGAGACGGTGAATGGCCGGGCGAGGAGAGAGCGACAGGAGCGTTGTCATTTGCCTCGGGTTCATGGCCGTCTTCCTCGTTCGATTCGATCACTGATGACTCTTCGTCCTGCAAGCGCGACAACAGTACAGATGACATCTGGGATAGGACTGCAGATGCCGAGTCTTCGTGTTCGCTTTCGTGTTGTGCGTCGCTGGGTACCGGTTCAGTGTGGGACTTTGCCGAGCTAGAGCTCGACGAGCTCGACGAACTCGAAGATTTGGAGCCCGGCATTGTTTCAGACTTCAGGTTGAATAATCGTCGGTAGTTACTTTCGATGGTTGCTTGCTTTCCGTAGACTTGAGCGAAGGGAAGTATTTATTAAGAGAATTAATTAAGCCTGTGGGAGCTTGTCGTTATGTAGGAATCAAAGACAGTCTTCCCAGAAGCTGATTGACAGTTTGTCGGCCCGTTCCTGACTCGGTTCACACGTCATGTTACACTGTGAGGACTTGGTTACCTGACAAGGTCGGGCTGTATCAACCGTGCATTCTGGATCATGGATGATTGGTACCCAGGTAGGGAATCAAGCCCACTGGTGCTTGACTCCGGAACTTAGATTTTACAACCTACAAGACGGCCGTATTTGTCATGTACATGGAGATTACATTAGATCGAGAGTTAACTAGATAGATTCGAACATCTCGTTCGTTTCGGATCACGGAGCGTGTAGCTACATGTGCTCTACGAAATAAATACAGTCACCTACCGGACCGTAATACGAAGAATGGGGAATGGTCATTTCGTATCTTGTTGATATCAAGTTGTACATAAACCTACGTCATAGCTTAATGGAGCTAAGAGGCCACGCTTGTTCCATGGTGTTCTACGATGTGTTCCTGGTGGAAAGGGGCAAGAGGAAATTCAATGTTGCCGCATTAGCAAGACAAAAACTGTTTCTCATAGTGTTGAGAACTTTCATTATTTGGGTAACCTGTAAGACTGTGGGTATGGTGTAGAATAGCTGTTTCATTGAGAGAGATTCCGGGGAACTTGGGAATTCTCTAAAACTAACTATCATCATGACTTCCATGGCATTGCTGTCAATGCCTGACAATACCTCGTGATTCATTTCATGGGTTACAGAACCTTGTTGCCCTTTGCTTGATTCCGGGTTATGTACGCGACAGACTCGGATATCGTAGAGAAACCCGGAGAGTAAGAGCTAACACCTAAGCGTCTCTCATCGTGTACAGTATCTGTGGGTACAAGGAGTAGAAGGCATATCCTTCCTTAGGTAGCGTTATTCAACCTTTGAATCAGCGCAGCATATGCCCAGCAGAATAGCGCATGAACATTGGTTGTCCCTCTCAACCTCCAGGAATTTCTGCCTCCGTGTCTCTCTATGTACATATAACCAGTAGGGTCTTCAAAGCGTACTTCGCGAAGGCTGGCTCGCGACGCGTTCGTGATCATGTATGCGACCTGGTTGTGCGTGTATCGATTTTCCAAGCCGTAATCCAAGCGACGAAGCTGGAAATGGATGGACTCTAATGAAAGTGGCAGCTCAGCATTAAGATTCATGACGCGTCTGCCGTCGTACAATGTCAAGATATCGTGGGGATTCTTTGGCCAGTGAACCCGCTCGCCCGATAGGTCTTGCACAGCGATTCGGAGTCTTTTCAGATTCTTTAATCCTCGAAGGGACCCAAATACATGGTCGAACCCTCCCCGTACGGGTACGTATAATCCTGAAATATCCAACTCTTCAAGATGGATATATCCTAGATGTCTGAGTGTAGCACCGATTTGCCCCAAGAGGTACCTGGTCATAGTTATTCCGTTTTCGTCTTCGTAAACTGTGACTTTGAGACTACGGATACCAGTACAATGGTGAAGCAGGAGAAGCAGAGCCCTCATTTGTACCTGCGTGAAATCGACCTCTAAGCGCTGGAGTCTTGGGGCTTCGTAGAGCCGAGGAGTTGGTCCCGTCAACCAGGACACTTTCTTTACGGATAGTGCTTGAAGGTTGGGAAGCCGGAGAATACTTGGTATCATTGTGGCATCTAATCTATCAAGTGTTCTCTCGGAAGAGCTGTGCGACAGCACCACAGTTCGTAGGTTCGAGAATCGGAGGGTTGACATTAAGCGTGCGATTAACCGTGCTAACGGTGTACCGGAAGAGGGAAGGCGGGCTTGATAGGTGTTGATATCCTTCGTCACAATCTGGAAGAGTGTCGATATCGGTTCATGGTGTCTACCTAGACATAGGTCGAGCTCCTCAAGGTTTTGTAGAAAGATGAGAAGCACTGATACCTTCCCCTGGGCACATCGATGTCTGAAGTCATCTAAAGTATGGTTCTGTAGTTCCACCCACAGCGGCCGTCTCTGTAGCTCGGCAGGGGAGAGCCCCTCAAACCCCTCAATCCACTTGTCGATAGTTGCGCCGCTAGTGATCTGATAGGCCTTGCTCACTTGAAGGTGTCGAACATGGAGGCCAAGGGCTGGCTGCCTCTTGAATACCTCAAGGAGATGACAGCATTGTGTTATGCTGTGTACGTAGAGCGTCTTGTATAGGATAGGTTGCGCAATCCGAAGGAAGTCTCTTGAGCAACGGGTGATGGCCGATAAAGTCTTAAGCGAAGTGCTTGTCTCTGATGCTGCTAAGGTATGCCCGGCGGTAAATGGCAATTCGAAACACAGGAAGATCTTTAGCAAGATCTCCTCTGGGATATGTTGACCCATGACGGCAGAGGCTTATTCAGTAGGAGAAAGATTTGAGAAAGCCGTTGATAACCAAAGCCAATTGCTCCCGAGACGGCGTTGTGAGGCTGGATGTACGTCTTCAAGAAAGTGTGCGATGGAAGGCTAATTGGCTGTGTTATAGCGATGGTCACAGATGCGTCTGTGTGGCGACGGTGTCGAGAGAATTAGGAAGAGAGAGGGTTATACGTAAATTAAAGTACGTGAATGATAACACACCCTACCCGCATATCTTTGGTACCTTAGGTAGGAAGTCTGTGGTGGCGGCGTGAGTGACTTCCAATTGTACGGTATTTTCTGCTAGGCCCACAACTCTGCAGGTGTTGTTGAAACGGCGTAAAAGGGAATCACGACTGTTCCTACCCGCTTCATAGTCATTCAACCGCGTACACTCTTAATAAGGCTTTGTCCAACCTTAGCGAGCCCGGTATCAGCTTCTCCAGCCGCCAATGCGCTCCTGGCAGGCGCTTAGGCCAACATAGAAGCACAGTACCAAATGTAGTTTGTCCACTACGTAGCCAAGGGGATATATGCAAAATCCACTAAGCGGCTTAATTTATTATGCTGAATAAGTCGGTATATATCACCTGTATCCAGCTGTCTGAGTTCCTAGACCCCCATTAGTCCTTCAGGTTGTTAGCTTACAGGCTTCAATACCACCTATTTAACCTTGATATGAAGATTATGTAGAATTAGGACGGCAAGTGTCGAACAGCCTACGATGCCCTTGGGTGTATGTATGGTATCTGTGTCTAAACTTGGATTATGTTTTTGTTACAGTGTCCAAGTTTGAGTAATCTAGGCCATTTCTATATGCTATGAGCGGAATTATCATATTTAAAGTTAGGCGAATGCCCTCATTTATACGTTACTATTTTATTTCACCGTATGTTACCTCTCTCGTGCGTGCCTTTCCTAGATCGACTGTACCATTTCCCGGTCCTATCCTTCAACCATCAGCACAGCATCCATCTATGTCGCTGCTATATTATAAAAAACAGGTAATCTTTGCGCTTTTACGCAATAAGTCTCTTTGATACTTTGTATCTAAGTGTGAATTTACTACAAGGGTCTGTTAAAAATAGGTTGAAGTTGATAGAATGCTGTTGTCTACCCCTGACTGTCTCTGATAGTTGCGCTTAGTCATCTCTTGACCCTGACGCCACTACGGTAACACTAACCCTAACCCTAGAGCTCGAGCTCTGCTAGAGTGGCTTTTCATGTAGATTGTTAGGTACCTAGTCAATATCAACTACTCTGAGTGTTCAAAAATCAATGTTGAATAAAATACCAAACAGTCTGGTAGACTGGCGGCCGTGTTGATTAGGATGGAAGTTGGGAATATTTCTCTGATATCGACCAAGCGGATTAAATGGCCCACCCCGGTGGCACCTCCTTCGATGTAGTAATTTGACTTTCAAGATACCTTGTAGAGGCACAAGAACGCCAATTACGAGTTAAGTGTTCATAGAGATGGCATCTATGTTAATGAAGGAGCAAAATAATACTTCGGGGATGTGCTAAGATTTACCGGGGGGGGGGGATCAGCGTACTGGTGTTTTCGACATGTAGGACACGCTATGGGGAGTTGATGAGGGCTTGTATGTGCTACTTGCCCTCGCTCAGCAGTCCAGAAAATGCGCGATAGCGTCCTCGAAAAGCCCCGAGCGATGATCGCTATCGTCATAATCGGAAAGATGTCCTACGTGATGGAAGGAGGGGAGCATCAGAAACGGTGTGAAGGTGAGGGCACACCATATTGTGGCCAAATATTTAAATAAGTTAGAATACGTGGATCGTATAACTAACGAGTTAATAGGTAAACCTTCTAGTGTCACAGAGTACGAAACCGTATGTTACCACTCCCAGTTTCTAGCCAGTTCAAGTTGCGCTAGATGAATCCTCTGCTCCTCCGGGTCGTCAAAGTGTTTCTGAGGCCTTACTTTTCCATCTTCTTCCGGCTTGATGAAGTAAGGTCCATCTACTTCACATTGCGCGTAGCTCTCCGGCAGAGTCCCGTGGTACAAGAATTCCCTTACATGCTTTGCCAGACATGTAGAGGGCGCGGAAATGGAGCAGTGTCCGTACCCTTGCACCTCGACAATCCTGGAACCCTCGAAGGCAGCATTCGCGGAGCGAGCGGACTGCAAGGGACACACGGGGTCGTATGTCGTCGAGAGGATAAGGAGCGGGTGAGCCGTCTTCACACCTACGCGTGGCACGTACTTGTGAGTCCGCGGAATAAGCCACTGCTGCTTGATGTAGTAGCCTCCGTACTCTGCTGGCGCAAAGAGAGACTCGTTCTCATATGGGATGAGCATATCGAGCAGCGACTCCCTATCTTGCGGCCAACGGGAGGCACCCGATGCGCCATCGTTGTAGGTGACGAATTCGGTTGACTCTCCTTCTATATTCCAAGGACCGCTCAATCCATACGAGAGCAATGCTTCTGTCGCGTTGCCCTGAATCATTTTCGCCAGCCGGTCGGCAAGAGCATACCAGTTGGACGGCTTGTAGAGCGTCGGAAAGATGGCCTTGTACCAGATTGTCTCATAGTCAAGGGTGCCGTAGATGGTATTATTCACGTAGACGCTGAGTGGATTGTGCTTAAGCTTTTCAATGAATGAAAACAACTTGGTTTTCAGCGAATCCTTTGAAGCCGCTAGCGATGAAAGCGCGCAGTCTTTGCCGGCTTTGAAGCACTCCTTCAAGAAGCCCTCCCACACATTTTCGGTGTCTATGAAGGTCTCGCTGTCCAGCAGCCCCTCATACCAGATGAACTGGTTCGCTACACCATCGATGATGACGCGCTCTGAGCGCTCTGGGAATAGTGTCGCGTACGTTTGGCCTAAGATTGTGCCATAACTGAATCCCCAGTACACCAAGCCGCTTTGGCCGATAGCATCAAGGATACTATTCATGTCGGCAGCCGTTTGCGGCGTGTTGATGTACGGCGCATAGTCACCCATGGTATCGGCACATGCTCTAACGAAGTTGTGCGACCATGCATACGCCTCAACACTATCCTCGACAACTCTGTTGTTGCGGACGCCCGAGTGCTGGCGGCGCGTCTCGGCATCCGGATAGCACGTGGCCAGCGGCTGTGAGCTGTTGATTCCCCTAGGGTCGAAAGACAAAAGGTGAAAACCCTCCCCGACAATCTCGCGCAGATGCTCGCCGCGCCGATATATGAACTCAATTCCGCTAGCTCCGGGCCCGCCAGGGTTAAGGAACAGATTCTGGGTCGCATTGTTTCCGCGCATGCGGATCAGCGGGATGGTGAAGGTCTTGTTGCCGGAGTTAGCGGCATCGAATTGATCCAGAGGCACGTTGATGCTGCTACATTCGAGCGGGCGGCCCCCGAGGTTATCGCAATGCTCCCATGTGATGCGCTCGCCAGGATAGGCGAGACGCGTCGGATGCCGCTCGTGATGAGAGCATCGTGAGTGGAAGGACGACTTTGCTACCTGGAAGAGCGGGATGGCAATTAACGCCGCTACAGCGACGTATTTCCAGAACGCGGGGTTGCGGCGCCGCTGTGGCCGCGAGAATTCGACCGCCTCGATGAATTCTTTACTCTGGCCCATCGCGACTTTTGCAGATGTAGATGAAAGTTTCAGTCAAGAGTTTCGAGATGAGAAAGAGGGGGGCGGTAAGGTCTAGACATGGTGAAAGGGACCCTGTCACATCCATGCTGGAGTACCTGCCGGAATAGAAGAATGAGGTTCTATGTTGCGCTGCAGTCAGCGTGCCAAATACAACCAACACAGGTCAAATTCACGCTAGAACAGGCCTGCTTTAGGCGCCTGCAGGGCCTGTAATAATCCCTATTATGCCGTAATTGGGCTTTCATTCCGAAAAGGCCGGTCCGAGACTACGGCCCCCAATTCCGCTGCTGGATTAGTAGGAGATTAATAATCTGGGCATTTCATTTCCGACATGTTGTATATTACGTAATCAGCTGTGTATAAGTAGGTATCTTTTTGGTGGCTTCATTGACAGTCATTGACCTGAGGTGGCTCATTCATCGGGTCTTGAGGGCATTGTCAGACTATTAGGGATTAACATATAATAGTCACGCGTGAATTGCGAGAGCAAATTCACGCACGTACGAACCATACCGTCACCGGGCGTCTCTGGGGGGCATTACACTATGCATAGGCGGGCTGCGCCACCGCTTCGTCCTCTCATGGGAAATCAAGCCTAGCACGCTAAGGCCTTTGATTTCTATAAGCCTCTAGCTATCAGACCATATAGTAACTGAGAATCTTGGGCAGAAGAAGTTAGACATCATAATTCAGGGCAGCATCTTTAAGGGCCTACGAAGATGTCCAGTCCAGTTCAACGGAACCACGCTAAAGGGTTATTCTTATAAACGTAAAACTCGTTGTTGCTGATCGGCAAATCATCTTCCCGCAGGCCTTGTGTGGTGAAATGTAAGGCCTTCTAAGATTCAGTGTTGTCATAGACTGAAAATATGCTCACCAATATAAAATATTTCGCGCATATTATATAGGGACGCGACTTGCTGGATAAATTTGAGATCATAGCCTTTCCTTAGAAGTAAGTTTGTGCGCCAAGACTTAAGCTTGGTCGATGGAAATTCTTCAGACCATCAGCATCTTGTCAAATCCATTTCACAGCCACCTTAAGAACTTGCAACTCAAACCATAGAAATTCCTCGGAAAGAATCAATATGAATCATAAGCGATTAAGAACGATTGCAGGTTGACCACACAGCCCGAGACCAAGACTTCAAAATGCCGCGAGACATTTAACGCGCTGAGGCTATGCACTAGTTTATGTACGCCAATAACTCGCTATTATGCAATGAAATCTGCAGATCGAATCCACAATACGAAATACGGTTAATACGATGGCCGTTTTAGGCAAGCTGAGAGGCGACATTGGCGAATCAGCTGTTAGTAGTTTATTACCGTCTCTTCACATGACGGGTTTTCTCATCGAAGCCCAGCCTTATCAGTGAGAATATAAAGGAAAATCAAGGTTTAGGTAATTTTGAGTTGTTAGAATTTACCACATCAACTTATCTTTTTTAATGCCGGCTAGTTGCGACTCTTATTGATAAAGTTGTAAGGCCTGAGTAAAAGCGGCACTCAATATATGCATACAGTGCTTCAAAATTGATTTGCTCTTACATAAGCCCCGAGAGGCACATATTTCAAAATGTCCTCATCGAAGCGCCACGCTGCTCCGGCGGATATCCCGCCACAGCTGTCGGACCTGCACTGCTTCACAGAGACTGAGGGTGTCATCACGACCACGATGTTCGACGTACCCGGATACCGGGTGGTCAAGGTCCTCGGAGCCGTCTACGGCCTAACAGTCCGTAGTCGCAACTGGGCTGCTGCCATGGGTATGGTGCTTAAGAGCATCGCGGGCGGCGAGTTACGGTGGTTCACCAACATGGTACCTCCATAGTCTCCTTTCATATTCAAGAGCTACTCTTGCTAATCTCGACTAGCTCTACTCGGCAAGGAATGACGCTATTACTCGCATCGTCGCCGAGACGAAGGCACGCGGCGGAAATGCCATCATTTGCCTTCGCTTCGAGTCCGGAGAAGTAGGGGGGTTTTGCCAATGCTGTGCTTATGGGACAGCTGCTGTGGTTGAAAAGATCGATCCGAATATACACGAGGCTCCACAGCTCCTCAGTTAATCAACGCGCATTCCTCTCAAGAATTTCAATCGTACAATTATCCATGATGATGACTAAGCTGGTTTTTGTCGGCACGAGCTCCGTGGTTGGGATTCTTTCGGTCATGTTTTAAGTCGAAAACTATTATATCGTTGGATCTCTTGAATTTTAGATACCAAGTTTTATGTGATAAGCATTTCCTTCGCTAGCTAGTCCACTCCTAAACGTTGCGTATGGAAATGACAGTTGTGGAATTCGGCGATGACTTTGATGACTAATACAAGCCTGGGATATGTTGGTGAAAGCCAAATATCGTCGAGCATATCTGAGACGTAAAGAATGTAAGCAAGTTGAATTTTGATCTGGTAACTTCATACATAAGAGCCTACCTGGGTACCTAGGTTCCTAAATAAATATAAGTCCTTGACTACCGAATTCTTACCATAGAACATATCCTAGGGCTTTCTTAGAAACATAAATGCTAGTCGGGAAGTTGCTAAGGTGAATAGACAGGTACGAATGGACCAAGACGTTAACGTAGAAGACGACGAGATATCTTGTAATTCTCTTTACTCAGATCATGTAGCTTAGGTATTTAAACAGGAGAATATATACGACACCGATAAATTTAAACACCGAGACGCCACCATGCCATGCGTGCTGTCTATGACGAATCTAACCCAGACAAACCTGATAACGGCAGCGTCCGCCCACCGCTTGCTTTAATCCCCGATCGTCTTACCATCTCTATATCTCTCTTTGCCTTATTTGACACAGGCTTCGCATCTGTGACCTTCAACCACTCGCCGTTGAAGGCGTTGATAAGCCAATTGTTCAATTCTATTAGCAATCATATTAGTATGCATATCCCTATCCTAAGCGTAGGCCATGGCGTAAGAGGGGGTAGGTAACTCACTATCATAAACAATGCGATTCGCATTATGGAAGTAGATGCCGTGATTACTATCCGGGAACATATGTAAATCATAGTTCTCCACGCCCTCTAGATCCAGCTTATCCAGCAGCGTGAGCGTATTTTGCATATGCACATTATCATCTGCTACGCCATGCATGATGAGGAACCGCACGTTCTGCGCCAGCGCGCTGGCATTCCTCACGGCGCTCTGGTCGTACCCCTTCTCGTTGGTCTGAGGCGTCAGCATGTATCGCTCCGTGTAGATGCTGTCGTAAAAGCGCCAGTCGATTACCGGTGCCACCGCCATGCCGTATCTGAACGTGGCGCCTGCGTCCGCCTCCAGCGTCTTGAGGGTCTGGAAGCCTCCATATGACCACCCCCAGATGGCAATGCGGCTCTCGTCCACATACGACTTTGCTGCCCAGATCTTGGCCGCGGCGATCTGGTCGTGCGCTTCTGTTTCACCGAGGTGCTTACGCACGACCACGCGCGCTTTACGTCCGATGAACCCAGTCCCGCGGCCGTCGACTGTGACCACAATGTACCCCAGGCCGGCGGCGACGTAAGATTGGAAGTCAACGCTAAAGCGCTTGTCTACAGACTGTGAGCCTGGGCCTGAGTACTGTTGGAAGAGCACGGGATATCGCTTCTTCGGATCGAAGTGCGGCGGGCGACGCTCGACGTAGTTAAGCTCAACATCGTCTACGGTAATAGTGCCGTAATCCAGGAGTGGCAATTCGTGCTTCTTCGCCTTATCTGCTAAGTCCTTATTCTCTTCGATGACATGTTCGTAGACCTCTGGGTTGCTCGGTGTGCTAATAACCTTCTGCGTTGGTACGTTAGGTCCTCTGTTTGTGATGAGGGCATATCCGGCTTTGCTGGAAAATGAGACATCATAGTAGGCCTCCTTGCTAATATCGGTTACTTCCTTCAAGTGCGACCCATCGAACTTAACGCTGTAAATATGGCGTTGAATTGAGGATTCCTTGGTGGCAACGAAGTATGCGACGTTGTTCTTCAAGTCAACTGCTGAAGGGGCCGCGACAACCTCCCATTCACCCGAGGTAAGCATAACAGGTTTATCGGTGTCTAGTGGGCTGAAGTAAGCCATATGATCCCTGTCATCATGGATGATGGTGTCTATGTAGCCGTCTTCAGGTCTGCCATTCGCAGGGTCGGCGGGGATATAAGTAGTATCATGCGAGATTTCAAACCAGCCGCCGTCAATCTTGCCCACATCAACCGTCCTAACAGTCTTGCCTGTCCGGGCGGTGACGTCAATGAGGATAACGCGCATGATATCGCTAACACGGTTCGTCTCTTTCACAAGGACCTTATTGCCAGCCCACGTAATATCAGTTATCAGGAGGTCGTCAGCAGCGAAGCCCCCATCAATCTTGACCGAAAATACATCGCCTCGAGCCATGTCGTAGAATAAAAGGTCCACAAATGGGTTCGGTGAGCCAGCCTTCGGGTATTTAAGTTGCTGCACTTCGGGATAGTTCTCTTGTCCCTTAGGAGGCTCGGTGCCACTAGGCCTGTCAATAAAGAACTGGATCGGATACTCGGGGACCAGGGTCTCGTTCGTCCTCAGAAAAGCCACGAAGTCTCCGTTCTCAGACCACCATGTCGCGCTGTTATCACCAAAGACCTCCTCTTCATACACCCAATCGGGAATACCGTAGAAGTATTCAGGTCCGCCATCTTTCGTGATCTGTACAACACCATCGCCTCCCAGCCGTCGCACGTAAAGGTTGTTTGCACTCGTAAACACGACCGCATCGCTCTTGGGACTCCACTGCGCAAGTTGCACCCGACGTTCTGGATCTTTAGGGTCTAGGGGCTCTGCAGTTTGAGTCTCGACGTCGAATACCCAATATATCGCGGTGAAAGAGTATCTCCACACGTCTCGCTTGTCGGTGGCGATAAGGACCTTCTTCAAGTTGGGGCTTGGCCATAATTCCTCGGGTGACAATTGGCGCCCGCCTACATTAAACCACGGTGACTTGATGAGCGTCTGCGTAGATGCGATCTTCCCTCCGGATGCCGTATGATCTTCATTCTTGCTCCGAACGTCCTCGACTATGAGGTAATCCTTGCCGGCAGCACCTCGTTCCAATAGCAAGCCATCTTCTCCATTCGCGCCTTCGATCCATTTTATCTCATGGCTCTGGGGTCGCCAGTACCCTGCCATGATTTGATCCAAGGTGATCTTCTTGCCGGATCCGCGGGACGCCGTGGCAGCCGGATCGTGTTCTTTTTGAGAGGAATGTTGGTATGATTTCGTAGATAGGTACGTGAATAAACCAAGCACCCAAGCAGCAACGAAAATGCCCACCAAGACCAGGACGAACCTCTTCAGATTTCTATCCATCCCAACAACCTGTCTTTTCTGGGGCGGCGGTAGGAAGGACCCGTCCTCGTCCTCGTCCTCGGAATCATGATGTAAAGGGTCCTCATCGTCCAAGTCGGCAATTTCGCCATTAAGTTTTTCGCGTTCGCCGAGTCGCTCGAAGACAAGACTCGTCGTGGATACGGAAGACAGCGAGTCGCGCGATGGTCCCGGGGACGCTGTCAGCACGTTAGCAAATACCGTCCTTCCCTACACCACCGACGATCGATTGGCATACCCATTGTCGCGTGTTTCTCCTCAGACCAAAAAAGAGGCCATTCGTTGCCAGTGCGATTGACCTGCTCTTCGCGACGTCGCTCTACTAACCAAATCCGATAAACCAAACGTGTTGCTCTTGGCAAGTGATCTCGAAGGTCGAAAGCTTGGGACTGCCCCTTGTTTCCGACATTGTGGCGCGGCTTCTGACGGCGGAACATGCGTTGGATGAAATGTGGCTAGTTTATGCACAGCCACAATTACGTACCTAATACAAAGCCACCCCCTAATTCCATTGCCACATTTGGTCCATCGTTCATTATTCGACGTACGGAACGTGGATTGTAGGTTAGCAATGTCCCTGTTCTACTACACACCTTGATTAAGTCTGTAAAAGTCATATTCAGGTTACAATCTAGACTAATGTACTCCGTAGGATCCTATAGTCAAACTCTCGCCCTTGACGTATACAGCCATAGTTCCTTAAAAGTCCACCTTGTTCCCCTAACTCTCATACGGCCACCAGCGCATAGATGCCATGCCAAGCATTTCAATTCCATGCGTAGGTGGCCTCCTTTTCCAGCCCCGATCCTCATTACCATTAACTTCGTCTCTCCGAGCTCTTTTACACTCATCTGCGTCCATTTGCGCGCACACCATATGAAACACCTTCAATGCCCATTCCTAGCTTCGTTAACCCTTCTTCATTCCATTCAGCGTCCACTGAAGAACATAGGATGCGTCGCTGGCTCCCGTGCTACTTAACGCGTCAGGTCTACATCGATACCGAGGGCTGTCAGGCTTAGAATCACATGCTCATGTCCCCATTCTAGGGCTAGGCGAGGCAAGTCTGGTTCTTGATCCGATGATACGACAACTCCGCGTTCAGCTATCACATAAACAGCAATTTCTTCTCGCTTTCTCAAGGCATAGGCTAAGAGATTGGTGATTTTCTCCGTGGGTAGGCCCATGTCGAGGATGATATTGAGCCCTTCGCGATGCTTGCTCTCGGGGTAGTGCTTCTCTTGGAATGAATCCATCATCTTCATTGCCGCGGAACATGCCTTGTCGGAGTTCAGAGTAGCGCCATGCTTGACGAGAATCTTGCACCCGTCGTAGTACTTAGGCTCAAGGACTTCCTCGAGAAGCTCATCAAGGTAACCTTCTTTGAGATTCTCCGGTGTTGCTGCCGCTAGGAATGTTTCCAACAGATTCGCAGCGTCGCCGAACTTTAGCAGATCCCAGGGACGTGTAACTTGATCTACTGCCCAGTGTAGTAGTGTCTGGCCTGTGTCGTCGGGGGCATCCATCCTGGCTCCGGCTGCCAAGAGCAATTGGGATTTCTCCAAGGTCCACGGTATGAGTGGGATCGAGAAATGCATGAAAACCCCCAGCGGGGTCATTCCATTTACATCCTTGCCATTTGGGTCAGCACCCAGTGCTAGCAGGTGAGATACGACCCTAGGAGGCACATCCCGGACGAGTGCTTCACCAAGAGGAGCAAATGGACTCCCATCACTCCCATCAATTTTTCCACCAGCTTCTTTGAGTCTCGAAATTATCGCGCATGCGACATCAGTGTCCCAACGATTCGGACGGCTGGCAAACCGCATACATCTATAGATTGGCTGGTCGGTTGGACTGACTGTTACGCCACCATCGAGCAACGCCATCACATTCTCCCAAACCCCGTAACTCAGCGCAATTGATAGTGGAGAGCCGCCAGAATCCTCTGCATTCACATCAGCTCCAAGGTCGACCAGTTTCTTGGTCATGTCCTTGGACCCCTCAGATTGAAGGCACAGGCCCAAGGGCGTGTGTCCCAAATCCGTCTCGTTAACCGAGTATAATCCCTTTTGTATAAAGAGTTCCGCTAGTCGAACCAAGTTCTTTTTAACGGCCAAATGAAGAGCTTTCGTCAACCTCCTAGTCGTCCCGCCCGGCGGCGTCATATGGAAATAAGGAACGGAACCACGTTCAATCAGCAACAGTGCGAGATCCTCGTGTCCTTGGGTAATGGCTTTGTACAATGCTGAATGAGAACTATGGGATCGTCCATCCTCGATTAATCTATCAGCCTGCGCACCATGGTCCAGAAGCCAGGCGACAACTTCAACATGACCACCGGTTCGGCAAGCACGGTGTAGGAGATAACCCCAGTGGAGGACGCCCTTGTTGAATCCAGATGCCGCTATAAAATCTAGAGTTTCAGTTCCAGGATGACTAAGAATCCATTGAGAAGCATAGCCGCCATATAAATCGTAAAGTGGTTCGTTGATAGTTGTGTTCAACAGTCTGCTGGTGCGGGTTAGGGCGCAGAGGTCAGCCATGTTCAGGACGCCGCAAGTGGCAATCATTTGCTGAAGCTCTATTGGGAGAGCTTCCAACTTTGACATCGCGATGGCTTTTATGGAATGGGTGATTCAAAGATGGACTGTGACCACAGTTATGTCTATGTCGGCGTCGTATACTAGGGGTTATATCGTTAAATTCGTCTCGTCAACTGTCGTCGCTGGAGTCGTGATATCGAACTTGTGCTGCCCAACTTATGTTGTCGAATGTGCTTATCAAGATCGCTGAAAGCTCGAATGGAGAAAGCTTAAGTGGGAAGAGAGGAGGGAGGATGATTTTACGTATCCATGCTTTCGAGCGGTATTTGTGTCGTTACTCTGCCAGCATTACCGCCAGCTTGCCAGTGTCGAATACTCCTAACACACAGTGGCAGATGTGCGCCTACCATTTTCATTATGCTACTCTGTGACTGGTAGGTATTACTGTACCCGTACTTGCATGATTTCAACCAAGCTCCTTAGTTGTACCCCTTTAAGCAGTTAAGCCTTACTATTTACTTCTAGGCACATGTTATTGCGAGCTCGTCAAAGTCTCAGAATCAATCTTAAGGATATACGTATTATCAAAAGAAACGATCTGGTGTTAATAGACTAGAAAGAGAAAAGTTTGAAAGGTATAGGTAACGAACAGAGTGAATACAGGAGATCTATTATATGCAAGTTAATACTCGTTATTAATTTCAGCTCTCATTCTGGGCTACCCCTATATACAGCTATTGCATTAGAGAAATATCGTCCAGGGTATTGAATTGGGAGGTCGTTAATAGATATACTGTCACAGCAGTCTCGGCATACCATCCGTTGTTTAGCTACCTTAGAATAGATTATGTTTGCGGCCAAAAATAAGGTATCCATACTGTGAAAACGGCATTTACCTTTTCCATTTCCCAATATCCCCACCCATAGCGTAACAACACGGCTTTTACCACGTCGGATCAGGTTAATCAACAGTAAGAACAAGGGAAAGAACGAGAGCAAGTGTTAAGGGGATCAGAAAGCGGCCCGTGCCTAGGTATCTATCTAGGTACCTAACGTAATCTTTGCAACTACTTACATATGCCTGCACTGTAAGACCGCTGGTGGCATAGTGTGTCGGTCATTTCGCCGTCCAGTTGCTTGCGTTGCTGTGTGGCCGAACCTGAGGAATCAACTTCTGAGGCTGGAGCGTGCGTAGATCCGTTGTGATAAATACAACTCCCAATTGTGATAAATACACTTGACCACTTCTTTCTCAACTTCGGTATCATTACGATCACAAGAGCAGACAATTCGACCTCACGTCCATACCGAAAGATGGCGACCTTAACCTTATTGCCGACCGAGCTCCTACTGATCATCGCTGAACTTATATCTCAAGAGGACCAGCGATATCGCCCCTCAAGAGCCGAAAGAGACTTGTCAGCACTGGCCCGCACAAATTGGCGCCTTCATGATATCGCCAACCCGATTCTATACCGCATCGATAGGGACGAGTACAACTCAGCAGCAGTTCAGGTACGTTAACTGTTTGTTTATTTGATTGAGCTAGTTAAAGCCACCATTTCCATGATAATGGAGGCTTGAAACTACCTGGAGTCTTTGATACCCAGAATACACTAACTCTCGGTTTATAGTGGGCAATCAGACATGGGCGCATTGAAACTCTCGAGAAGGCGCTCGTCTTCGGGTTAGATCTTAATCCGGAGTGGTACCTTGAAAGGGCGCGCGAAGGCTTCTCATATGTCCCTTTGACAGGAACCAGCATATACAGTGCTGTTTGTTGGGAACAAGAAGCAGTGCTTTCTTGGCTTCTCGACCACGGACTCAAACCACATTATCTAACTGTTATAGGAGGACCAGATGATGATAGGAGAGCCTCTCCATTGTTCATGGCTCTTGAGAAGAAACTGGGCGCGATGGCTTGCCGGCTAATAGACCATGGTGCAAATCTTACATTTGCGCCCATGGTACTAGACCCCAGATATCGTCCACCCGATCTCGCGGGATTCGAACTTGACGATATTAGATCATCTTCGGCTATACATATTGCCTCCAAACATGGCTTAACCTCTGTGGTTAAGCACTTAGTACAGCACAAGGGCATAGACATAAACCTCCCTGATAGTGAGGGCGAGACGTGCTTGCACTATGCATTTATGAGGGGCGAGGATTCGCCAGCGTTAGTCGAACAACTCGTTCAGCTCGGTGCTGACGTCAATGCGAACCGCGGAAATTGGAGTCCTCTTCACAGTGCCATTTATCATGGCATGTTCAAGCAAGCACTCGCCTTGATCGATAGAGGAGCAGACACGAATCAACTCACACCTTGTGGAAGAGCGCCACTCCATATATGTACCTGGGGGCACCCTACGTTTTTAGTGTTCAGAAAGGGCAGGCTGCTGGATAACGGAGAGAGATTTATTAAGTGGTGGTATGAAGAGGCTTACAGAGACGAAAAATGCCAGTGGTTGGACGATAGAAATAAGCTTTTGGAGAGACTTATTAAGCTCTGTCCAGATATCAATGAGGGTTGGGCAAACCAATCACAACCCCCATTTGCAGAAGCCATTGTGCGCGGCTCGTACGAGACAATGAGAACCCTCATTAAAGCAGGCGCAGACGTGAATCGACCGATGGTAAATGGAGTGTTTCCGATTCGGCTAGCATACGATAAATACCATGAATCGCCAAACGCGGTTGGCGTGTTGATAGAAAATCACGTTCGTCTCGACTCTCGATCCAACGAAGAAAGCCCAACTGTCCTGCAACAGGCAATTGAGCAGTGGGGCGTACCGGGAAAGCCCCAGCTGCTAGGTGTTATACTCGGGCCTGCAACCGAGGAGAACATATCATCCGAATATATGGATGCTTCACTGGAGTATGCTGTGAAGAACAAAAAATATTGCCTTTGCAAGTTCCTCATAGAACACGGAGCAAAGATGCGGAATGGTCTTGCCAATGTCCTGGCCGATGCTGTTGCCTGGGCCGAAGAAGCACTCCAAACCTGCGGAATT
The DNA here is from genome assembly GCA_022578955.1 of Hypoxylon sp. FL1857. Lineage (NCBI taxonomy): Eukaryota > Fungi > Ascomycota > Sordariomycetes > Xylariales > Hypoxylaceae > Hypoxylon > Hypoxylon sp. FL1857. Next base: position 199,032 of record MU400406.1, read on the forward strand.
GATCGCGGCCAGATTTTTATGGAGATGTTGCTGAATATGACCTCAGACTTCAACGAGCAAGATGCGCTATTCAGAAAGGCTCTGGAGAACCGAAATCTAATAGTTGCGCATATGGTTCTAAATCGCGGCATGATTGGGCGGAATCCAGGTTCCAAGGATCCGATCATGTGGCTCTCGGCGGCGGCTTCATGGGGCGACATACATGTGCTACGCCGATTACTTAAAGGCTCGCCAGATATCAACGGTTTGGATTCAGAAGGGGAGTTTCCTCTGTCGCGAGCCGTACAGGCTGGACATCGAAATGTGGTCACGCTGTTGCTGGAAGCCGGCGCCGACGCATACATGAGTGCTACGATCAACAACGGCCAGGAACGGAAGCAAGCCGTAAAGCCAATACAGCACGCAATCCATAGTGGCCATGTCGAGATCCTAAAGGACATTCTTAGATTCAACTTTGAAAAACAGCCCCAACTGCTTGAGGAGGACTCATGGGGTCCGGCCGTATTAGCGGACGCTCCATACTTCGCCGAACTTCTGGGAGGTCATACCAAGGATCATGACAACTAGAGGTATGGGTGCATAAGTCACTCAGCTGATATAAAGCTGTTATACATGCCAGCCCTATCTCTATCTTTACTCGCGTGGCATCATGTACTTCGGATCGTCTGGCCTCACGGCGAAGGGGCTCATCTCACGATGCCTAGACCTTACCTAAATTAAGATCAAGTGCCAGGGGAAATTAGGTACTTTTCGTTATGTACTGTTAGTGCCTACTCACAATAAAACCATCCTTGATCTTACTATACCCTTCCTAAACTAATCGTTACTTTTGTTGGTGGCGTCAGTAGTGAGGTCACTAGCCTATTAATTGTCGTCCCACTTCGCATGATAACTGGGAGTTGCCTCAACCGCCTCTTTATCCTATGGTGCTGCCGTAGAAATAGTCACCCCTCATATTACCATCAAGTTGTCACTCTAATCCCCCTCAGCCCCTCGTAAATAGGCAAAAGAGAACGATACAAACATTCCGTGCCATTAGCATATAATATGTTTATTATTAGCATATTATCAATATTGTAGACCATTAAGTACCTCAGGTAGACATCACGGTTTAGTAGCGTTAGTTGGACGAAAATTACACCTCATTCCTATAATACGGGTCTCTATATGCTTCGCCTTGGCATGAGTCACAATTTAGAGATGAACATCATCAATTGTTGGAATAAATCTGACGCATTTCTTCTCAAACGATACGAGGATAGCTACCTAGGTATCTTCAAGTTGTATTCGCGGAAGAATAACTCAAGTGTAGATCAAACGCATTAAACTCGAAAATGCATGACGTCCTCTGTAGAACCGACTTCTGGGAAACAACTCCGCCCCTTTCATCAACTAGCCAGTGATAAACATCGCAGCCTACCTCGTGTTCTAGCCCCAAGACCCAGAACCATGGCATTTACGGCAATTCAATGAGCCTCTGTTTTAGGAAATGCCGCCACCACGTGAATCTCCGTATATACACCCCCGTCACGACTTGAGATCGCCAGACTTTCCCATAAGTCGTCGGCAAACCAATAGACGTCCTCAGCAGAATCCTCAAACAACTCGTCGTTGGATCTTTCAGCCTTAAAGTAGTAATGAGTTGTACTTTCAAAGACGGGACGTCGGGAAGATGCACTAGAGCGATGGTCCAATCGCGGCTCTCTACAAGTGTCGATAATGAAAAGGCTGGGTCCACAGTCAGGATTCCTTTCCATTGTAAACGCCAAGCATCTTGCCCACCGAAAGCCGAGGTGCGTGAACTGTTCCTCGTCCTGCTCCGACCAGGAAGAATAATATTGGATTGCTAACAGGAATCTTGCCGGAGTTTCGCTTGGGTCCCAATGCTTCGCAAATTGTGGGATATACTTGATATTGTTCTTGCCGCCAAGCGCCCAGCATTCGGATAGGTCTGGAAAATCTCTGAAGTTGTAGGCCGGTGGCTGTAAGCATACGACATCTTGACGTCGATTCCAGAAAACATGGCGCAGAGCGGTGTTGTCCTCATTCGTCGAAGATAGGGAGAGGATCATAGGGCCCTGTCGGTACTTCTCTACTGCTCTCCTCGATGCTCGGCAAGTACTTGAGAGGGCCTTGTAATACACATAGAAGGATGAATTATTTTCGGTCCAGGATGGCTGAGCTTGAGGGTCGCAGCGCGGCGCTTCGAGTACCAAACCGCCTCCAGAATTTGCTTGTCGAAAGAAGTGGAGGGTAGGAGGATGTCGAACGGCGAAGTTCCAGATCATGTCTTGCAGCTCCTGTGGAAGGCGCGGAAAGAGTGGAAACGATTGCATGGTTGATTAGCTGATTCAAGAATATGACCAGGATGGGTTTGTAGGTTGGAGTTGGGCTGAGTCGAGCGTGAACTTCGGAGATGAATGTGATGAATTGAAGTTATTGTTGGTAGCAGAGAGAGACTTCCGAACGTGAGGTACGTATGCAGAGAGGTGGGATATTTGGAAGTAGGATGAAATGTATGATGTATCTTTTAGAAGAGAGAATTTGGGTAGATCTTTTGGCTTGCTGAATAGCAAATCTCCCTTACGATGGAGTCGCACCTGACTCTACTATTATCAAATGTCTTCGGGATATACGGCTGCCTCGATTTTATATCTGATCGCCCCTGATGAACGAGGTGCGTGTTCCACAAGCAGGTGTTCCGGACTGCAACAACGGCTGCCCGATCTACCGGGGTTGACCAGTGATTTGTAGGATGGTACGAGTTGCATCGAGCAACGGGAGGTGGTTGCCGACTTCACTAGTCTTATAACTACTGAGAGAAGTTGCACCTTAGGCCAATCGATCTTAAAGCATGTGATATCGGGTAAAACTTGACAGATTCGATATGAAGAAAGAGCAATAGGTAGAGAGTGGGGGAGCGAGAAGGTCGTAATATGATAATTCGGGCCTATGTCAGTAATGATCGTTCTGTATCATTCACAAGCCCTCAAGCTGTTTTGATATGCAATTCTACTCCAATATTCTAAGTCACGCCGTATTCTACGAGGTTCAAGCATTGGTACCTACGCCTACTGATTTACTCTCAATTTCACATACTTGCCTATTATTTGTTTCCGACTGTCTTGCCAGTCCGCGGTCAATCTGAACAAGCTTCTGGTACTATCATCAGTGGACATCATGAGCACGCCTTACCAAGACGAGGCTTCTTCCCAACGATTGGAGGTGTTTCGATGTGAGCTTGCAGGTTTTAATTATTCTCTGCCTAACAGTTGATGCTTACAAATCCAGCGATGTCCACCGCCCAGCAGACCGCCCTGTTACGCCGGATTACATACTCAATCGCTGGAGCCAACGGGTACACTCCGATTGACGGCAACTCATGCGTCATGTTGAGGGGCCTGTCAACACACATAACATCTAAGGACATACTAGCAAAGATCAGAGGCATTGGTCGAGTGTACGATATATGGACCCTCCCTCCTCGAGAAAGCAGGGAAACAACCGCCGCATGTGTGGCCTTCTTCGAGCAAACGGCCGCCGTGCAATTACGGAATCTCTGTCGAAGTTGCAGGTTCAAAGTCGGGGGACACGTCCCTCACGCGGGTTAGTACGTCCCGGGAATCCCCGAACCGGACTGTGACACAACGAATAGCCGCGTCCTGTTGATCGTGGGATACGAGGAGGTCGTCAATACAAAGTACCTCAACGACTACTTCTCGCAGATTTTTGAAGATGTACCAGGCACCGAAGTGATAGATCACAAACCCGTCATAGGCTTTGAAGGCCGTCCAATCGGTCGTCTAGAGTACCAGTTTGCTTCCTACCCGAAACAGGCATTTTGGGCCCATTGGTGTTTGGTGAGGGACGTTAGACATGATAAAATGTTGACATGTGAGTTCGGGCCGGATCCGTGTGCGTAAAGGCAAGAACTTGGAGGGGAAGAAATCCGTATTCATACTATGGGGACACTCTTTCCGAGGCGGATCAAGGCTAGTTTAAACTATGAAGTGGGAATGAGGATGTGATTAGAAGGCGATAGAGAAATTCGAAGCACGAGCGAATATTACAGTGTTCACCTGTTCCCAGTTTGCAGGTGGTAAGCAGCGGCGCCCCTTTTCAATTTCCCGAGTCTGTGTAACGAAATTAGTAAGCCCCCTTTAAATAGGAGAAACCACACCACCATCATTTCGCTGAAAGGAGTCTAGGCTAAGCAATATCTTCTTTGATTATAGTTACTTCAGACATCGACCTTGGTATACATCTGAATCATGTCTCGAATAAAATGAATTTCTGATTTTCTTGTGTACCTATATGTTTCAGCTATACAATGATCCTTCATATCAGCTTACTAGCAAAATCAGCCGCAGCTGAAGTTCTCAATATCCCATCACCCAGAAGAAAGAAATATGATGAATAGGACTCGAAACGCCGCCAAGTAAACCAATTGGGGTATTATGCTTCGAAATCTGCGCGGTTTCGTATCGTGTTATTCAATGCCCGTAGCACATCCACCTTTTATATCTGTCCACGCCACACCAAACCATAGTAATTCCCCTTCATAGCCCTGACTCAAATTACAGCATCACGGCAACGCCCAGCATACCAGCCGCAGCCACGGCACCAGCGACCATGCCAGTGGGTCTCGCAGCCAGACCGGGCGACCCGGTACCATGGCACCCGTTTGAAATGTACGCCTCAAGCACAGACACGGCGCTAGAGACGACAGGGGCGTTGGAGTCGCCGGCGCACTTGGACGCGAGGTCGTTGATCTGGCTGGTGTGGGCGTTGAGCCAGCTGCTGGCCTGCTGGTCGTAGGAGCTGAAGTCGGCGGACAGCGACTGCGGCACGTCCTGGCTGGCCTGGCACAGGATCGACGGGTTCGTCAGGTCCGCCGTGCTCAAGAAGCTGTCGAAGTAGGATTCGAGCGCCGGCGGCGGCGTGGGCGCGGCCGTGATGAGCGAGAATGCCGATGACGTGCACTCGCCTGAGAGGCCGGTCTCGGTGACTGTCGCGCCGCTGCTCTGGGCTTGGCGCACCTCGACCACGACGTGCTCCTGGCGGAGGTCGCGCAGCTGCTTCAGGGCCTGCGGGGAGTAGGTGGCCAGGGCGCCGGAGGCGAGACCGAGGATGGCGACTGTCTGAGCGAGCATCTTCAATATTGTATGTGGGATTTCTTATCTGCAGGAGTATAGCGGTTGGTCGAAGATTGGGGGCAAAATCCGGGCTTGAACAGTATTGTCGAGTTTGCAGAACTGGAGACGTGAAAGTGATAGGGCTGAGACAACGTTCAGATCTGATGGGCCTAGGCTGCTTTTATATTCGAGATCGAACCATGTCACCCCTGCAAGAGCTGTCTAGGCAACCAGGGGCATGATTCCCGTTCCTTAGTGTTTGGACCCCAGCCACTTCCTAGGGCCTAGATCTGCGTAGCATAATCGCCTAGCTGTGCCGCTGAGCTTTACTGGCGAGGCAATGAAAACTGGAACCCCTAGGCAGACGGCACGACCAGTGGTATAATGTTTGAGGTTGGACCGCATTATTGGTCATTTTAAAATCGGGACCCCGTTTGGCACGATACAGAATTGAGGACCAATCGGCTTGGCGCGCTAAGGAGCTGGCAGCATTATGTAATCTGCATGAGACGTTATTTCCGAAGAGAGCGGGTTGCGTCCCGAAAAGACCTAGCGCTGTCGGACAGCTGCTCAATTAGCTGTCCGGCTAGCCTGAAAAATCGGCCGGTATTTTTATTTAGAACAGCCAAGTGGACCGACCCCAGGAGTCTGTGGCTGTGCCGTGGCAGCTGAAGACTTGGCGCACCTATATCTTACATTTGACGTCACAATCACCTGGCTAAGAGCCGCAGCTACATAACTGTTACTGTCTTGGTCTTCCCTACCGCCAACAACTTCCATCCATTCCACAGTTGACACCTCGTGTTAGAACGACCAGTAACAAGATCGACATCTTGGTGCTCAGTAAACAAATCATGGGGACCTACTTTTGTGTTACCCATCGCATAGTTGCTATGAGCCCCGAATCCGATCGCTAGGACTTTTACCAAGTTTGATATCCAGCCTCACAATACTGGGTCTCGACTGAGCCATAATCATACAGAATTACACAAAGCACCTGACGTTTTAATATCATTCTTAGGCCAACAACGCATACGATGTTGAGAGTTTGTGGTTTGCGCGAATAAGTCGCACTTTACCTACCGAAGGTACGCACGCAATCGGCTACAAGGGAAGAAAGACTATGCCATCTCACTTGTCATCAAGGACGAAGCCGACAACTGGAAGTGAACTACCAAATTGGGAAGCTCAGTGTTGGCAAATGATCAATCACTCAGACAACAGTACGTGTCTACTAAGCGAGAATTTTCGAGCAGACTAACAAGGATGTATTTTTTTCATAATGAGGCTCAAAAGGTGCTTAATATCGTGTCAAAGGAGTTGACAGTGCTTGACAAACTATTTCTTACAGAACAAAAAACTATTAAACGAAAACAAACTCCTCGAAACATATCTCGAATAGCGACTATGGCTGAAAACTCACCATATACCGTTGTCCGCTTACTCCTTCTCTTCTACGTATTCAAGCCCCCAGCCCTCTTTATTCCGTTCTATACGCTTTTCAGCCGCCGCCGCCTCTTCAGGAAGCCCTATGGCGTCGAGTAAATCAATAGCGTCGAAGTATCCATCTGTCTTCTCACCCTTATCGCAGTTGTCGAGGACTTGCATAAACTCATCCGCACGTGCGTGAATGGCAAATCTAATCAAACCAATGCAGATTTTCGCCCAAGGAACGATCCAGTCACCGAGTGTCCCTTCCGCGCCTCGGACTTCTATCGTGCGATCGTAATAGCCTTTTGTAATAGTGTGGTGGCAAGAATAGGCCCTGAAGCTGATATATCCACGGTCGCCAGGGTTCAGGAGATCCTCTATGTCGCAGGAACTAGGTCTCTTGAATATTTGCCTTACGCCTTCCCAGACACCTGGGTCGGCCGGCAAGTTATAGACGTCCAGGCCTCCTCCGCCGTAATGCAGCAACTTATCGGAGTAGTGACCTAGCTCTTTAGCGGTGAAATGAGGGTACTTGATTCTCGGGATAGTTCGCTTACGAAACGACCCTTTCCATGTTTCGGTTTTAACGCCTAGCTTACTCACTGCTTCTGCTCTGGCCTTAATCTCTTCCTCCAGGGTTGGCTTTCTGACCAAGGCCTTATTAGTGCTTCCCTTACCAAATATTCTTTCCATCCTCTCGTCAAAAGTTTCTTCAGATCCCGGCTTGTACTGGAATGGATCGAAGCGGCCTTCCTTGCGAGTTTCCTGGAAAGCCTCGATATGCTTTGTTGTGTTGTTTTCAGGATTTTCTCGCCAGGAGATCGGCTGCTCGCCGTATCTAAGATCAGTGGCAATATAGTGGAGGCATAGCCTCGGCTCATCCAACGGGCGGTCGGCAAACGTGGCTCCGGGCTTACCAGCTAATTTATTCACTTCCTGATGGTCGGGTCCTGAACCCGGTTTACGCCAAGATAATCTGCTCATGTTACGAAGCGTTCGTGTGTAGTAATGTGCTCGTCGTGAAGGGTGATTGAGAGTCACTAATAGCTTCTCAGCACTCCACGCCAATGAGGCAATACGCTTCATGGATTGGAGGGAAAATCGCTCGGCGGCTTGCCCAACATGCACGTGAAGCCCTGTGGAGGCATTGACGCGGCATCTATATGTGCTCGTCAGGAGTTGTCGAACATAGTCAATGATTTTAAAAGCTCCAGGGGTGTCGGGTTCAACCGGGCTGATGACCTCAACGCCGATCCATGAGTATGCATGTGTCCAGTCGCGAGGGTGATCTAAAAGATTCTCTTGAACAGAGTAGTCTCCGACGACACTCCAACACGAATACCTGCGGAGTATTCCCTTTTCAAAATCGCTGTCGTACTTATACGATCTAATTTCAAGGTCTAGGCCATGGCTCTCGAGAAGTTCCCTAACTCTGGCGTGAATGATTAACTCTGGATACCTCCACCCTGTCTCTATGTCCTCTAAATCTCTTTGGGTTAACCTAAAGAGTGGAGATAATCCCTCAACATCAGCATGGGGATCAGGACCATTTCCTTTCATGTATGGGATCAAAAATTCCAATTCGATACCGAAAGTCAGACGCGCCGGCCTTGGCTCTACTGGAGGTGTGGTATCAGCTGACATGTTGACGTCTCGAATACTTTGTTGGTGTAAACAATAGTATGATCAAGCCTTTGTTCTGATTTTCTTGTAGTGGCCGAGGGCGCTCAATAAGAACTGATGGTCACGAGGATACGTCAGATCTAATGAGCATACGAGGTATATATATGAAAATAGCAATTGGCTGGACAATATTCTTGTTAATACAACGGGGGACAACTCTGCTGTTCTATTTGATCAACCAAGAATTTGTTACAAACGTCGAAAGTGTTTGTTCACATACTGTTCACAATTGGTCCATCCGGCCGTTTGATGTGTTCATAATCCTTGATAGTTGCACACGTACTTCCAGAGCACGAATCCAAGCTCTTGTGCGAATTGACTAGCAGAGCTTAACATAATAATCAAGCCCCGACAGCAGTAGGCATAGTCCCTACGTTCTTGACCCCATTGACTACGGTCTCTCTTGAATTTTGACCGTCTTGCTGCCTTGAGCCTTGATGCTCGACATTCCAATCTAGCACCTGCTGACAGATCCCCTCCATCGTATTGTGTACCGGCTTATATCCAATGCCACCCTCGTCAACGCTTCGCTGAGCGGCCGCATCGCTAGCTAGGTAATGTGTGCCAGCGCTAAACACAGCCGGCTGTAAGATTGCCAAGTCGCCCTTGGGCCGCGGCACTATCCATCCGAGAACCGGCAACCGACTCGCCAGGTCGAACCATTCAACCACATGAGCGAGCGCCAGCATAACCCCCGGCTGCAGGTACACAACCTTAATCGGCGGCGTCTCAACCGTGACCTTCAAGAGCTTATAAAAATCATCAAACATCGGCGGCGGGCCCCCATCCGTAACCGTAAACGGGCGCCCCGCACACTTCGGCATCGCCTTCCCTCCATCCCCAAGAAGCGCCGCCTCGAACAGCAAATGCGCCAGCGAGACATGTCCCGCCGCCACGAAATTCTGAATAACGTTCCTCATCCAGCTGGGGAAAGTGCCAGCGCGCAGACACAGGCCGACGACCTGGTCGCCGTTGCTGCTGCCGTAGATGCCGTTCGCGGGACGCACGATGCCGGTCCGGAAGCCCGGCGCGTTGGCCTCGGAGATGAGGCGCTCGGCCACGGCCTTGGCGTGCGCGTAGTTGCCGAAGAACTGCGCGTGCGGCCGCAGCGGCCGCTCGAAGTCCGCGTCGTCGATCGCCTGCCAGTAGTTCTTGGGCCACCGCCGGAACGGGTTGCCCCAGTACTGCACCGGCTTGTACGCCACGGACGCGGATGACGTCGACACGAAGACGCTGGCGCCGGCTTGCTGGGACGCGGAGAGCACGTTGCGCACGCCGTCGATGTTGACGCGTTTCACGCGTTCGTACGTGCGCATCGAACGCTCCGACGTTACGATGATGGCGGCTGTGTGGAAGATGGTGAGGGGCAGGTTGGCGACGCTTGCAGGCCAGGGTTTATTGAATGCCGCTGCTGTCGCCGAGGGGGATGTGATGTCAGCTTGTGCGAAATCGACCAGGGCGGCAGGTCCTGTGGCCATGTCCGACCGCTCGGGTTTCCGAAAGTCCACGATTCGGATGCTTTCGGGCGGTTGGCCCCGGGCGAGCAGCTGCAGGACGATTGTCCCGCCGACACCGCCGCTGCCGCCCGTGATGATGTACCGACGGTCTAACTTCGGTGGGAGATGCTTCCTCCAGTCAATCGGGTTGGCTTTAACGCGCTCATATGTGTCTCGGATCTCCTGCTCGGTCCAGCGATGCGGCGATACCGCCAATACTTCCGGTGGCGTCTGTTTCAGCGCGCTGTTCAGCTTCCAGGCCCAGGCGACGCCAATCACGAGCAGCGCCCCGATAACGCCCAACACAATTTGCTTCGTTGTGGCATCCATTATAGCCTTTTCTTCCTCTTTTTTTCGAACTCTGCAATTGGAGCTATTCCCTTCTTGCAGGCGAGGGAAATTTGCAGCCCTTGTTCATGCTGTTATTTCAATGTTAGGCGGCATCACTAAGCGCATCCCTCAGCCAACGGCGACCGCCGATACGAATACGAACAGTGGTTCCCCTTACCCCATACCCCGTATCCCGTTGGAGCGTAGCGAAAACTGACCCATTTCCTTATTTCGACTACGAAGCGGGGCTTTCCCTTTCCTCAATCGATCCCTTTTCAACGTCTCGAGATGCGATGCGATATAGGAACTGTGCTGAATTGAGTTCCGAAATGTCTCATGAAGATGAGCGCAATAGTTGCTGTGGCTCGCCGATGATGCTGATTGAATGTGAGATGGAGCTTTCGTGTTCACTGGTAGGATACATGCGGGACAGTTCAAGCACCGATAATGGAGCCGACAGGACGAATTGCATGTAGTGTTACCACCCACCGACGCCTAAGCCAGTGGCCTACAATACCCCCAACAGAGCGATGGTCAGATGCGGAGGAACCATGGTTTTCTCACTGTCGGCGCATTATCGCGTCGCCAGATGACTTCCTAACTACCTGTACATCGCAGGAGAAAGGAATTGTCAGGTTCAGTCTCGCGCTTGCAGACAACCCCGAAGTCGTGCTGGCTATGTGCAAGACGTTGCACCGAGATCTACTTATCCGGGACGGTGCCGGACTGCGCCAGGAGCAGGGTTACTGCATTTGCAGCGTAATTACCGATTCCTGTTACCGGAACCGCGGCCTCGCCACTGTCCTAATGAAGAACATAGCTGAGTGGGTGGATGGGCCCGGGGGTGCCACGGCTAGCACATTATACTCGGAAGTAGGGGATGTATGGCGATCCCATTAACCTCGATACTCCAGTTTGATTTATTGATCGCGAGTTGTAGTTCTACGTCAGAAGAGGTTGGGATATCCTAGATGCATTCCAATCCACTCTGACCGTCCCTCCCTCGCTTCCTTCGGGAGAAAGCCAAGCCAAGCTCCCTAACACCCGTCTTTTATCCGCAGAGGACCTCCCGGGTCTCTGCGAGCGCGACGTGGAAAGCATAAAGGAGGATTTTCGGAGATACGATCTCGCTCCCGGAACTACTCTTATAACCGCCCTTCCAACAACAGACATGGTCGACTGGCAGCAAAATCGCATCGGCTTCATGAACGCCAAGCTATTGGGCAAGTGCTCAAAGTGGAAAGGCAGCATCTGCGAGAGCGACGATGCGTGGATGTACTGGTACCACGATCTGTACCACCGGAAGCTCATCATTCAACGCGCGAAGCTCCCTAAGAACCGAGGCGATGAAGTCACGATCCAGGTGTTAGCGCGACTCTTGCTCGACGCCCTTGAAGAAGCGGTGAAATGGGAGATCCCGCATGTGCTTATCTGGAACCCGGGTTCAGAGCTGCATAGCGCCATGGGGTTTCTTAATGAGGAGTTTGGGATTGAAGTCTTGAATGAGAAGCGAGAAGTCGCTGATATACCCTGCCTAAGATGGCGCGGCGGTGAGAAGAAACCGACTATTGTGAGGCCTAGGTTAATGAGTTTTACGGCTGGTGCTAAATGCTTTAATCAAAGTAGATGTCCATCTTACCTTTTGGTGAAATGATGACACGTCAATTGTTCTGAAGGCATATCAGTTTACCCCTATAATGGAAACCATCGGACTTTACGAGTGTTAATACCTGGATCTCGCTCAGAGAGGAAGTCAGTAGTACGCCTGCAATTTGGTTTATTGGCTATCTAGGTATTAACATTATACATTATTTAAACAAGAGTAGAAGGTAGATAGGAAACTGTTCAAATGAATGTGTAGTCCACCCGTCCACCCACCTGGCCAGGATGGGATGAACCGGCTTTCGTATTACAAAATCGTACCTTGGACATCCTTGTCCAACTCTATAAAAACATGTGCTGAAATGAACTTGGTGTTCCCTCGTCTCTTGTGTTGAACGGAACGGAAGGAAAAGGGGGGAGTGCTGTGATTTAGGTGATGAAGGTGTTCCACTTGGAAGCTCCCCCCTTGACTTGACTTGCTGGTTGTTATGAAATAGGGGCGCCCGCAAGGCAATGTAGTGAGTTAACGAACGCTTTTGGAACGTTCATTAGTAGGTGTAGTTGGTTTGTTTGGGGGGTACGGGGAATATGTAGAGGGATCCGTAGAGGTATGAAGAGAAGGCTTAGTTTGATGAGTACACGCGGGCGGGGAGTTGCTCCGGATTGCGCTCCCTATAACCGCGATTGGCCGTTGCCCACTGCCATAGAAATAGGTAGCAGGGTGTTTCGGACCTTAGATGTACTCGGCCTTCGTAATTGCCCCTTACAATCGGATATAATCCTCATCGTCCTCGTCATGAGTATTCCCCTCTCTTCGCTCCCTCTCCAGTTGTGTGACTCTCCCCTCGAGTCTCCTTCTAGTAGAATTATGGTATTCAGCCGCCCGTCTCGCGTTATCACGGTCCTCCAAGACGTTATACATAGCTTGATACAGTGCCTTAAAGTCGGTAACGTCTACATTCTGGTCGTCTGCTAGTATCTGGGCGAGGGGGAAGAGGTCGAATAGCTTGTCACGATCGTCGATAATCGTTTTCAACGTATCTTCTAGCAAAGTCACATCTCTATGATCGATGCCCTCAGCCTCCGCTACAAGCCACCCAAGAGGTAATAGGAAGTTTACGGTATTCTGCAGTCCACGAACTTCACTCTTCTGGCCTTCCCAAAGAACCTTGTAGCAGTAATCGACAGTGAGGTAGTCCTGAGGATTTACGTGTCTATGCACCGTTCTCTTCCCCTTGTCGTCTGGTTTAGTGACGACGATAGTCGGGATGGGATTAGTCCGTGTATTTAGCTTCGGCTCCGGCTTTGGTTCATATACGTCATCGAACCCAGCGTCCTCCCAGAAGCCACCATGATTATCATTTCCCTTCTCGAGGTCTCCGCTACCCCATGCCTCCGGATCAGGAAACTCATACAAATCTCTGGGGAGCCTCTGATCTAAATAGGTCCGTCCTTTTCGCGTTTCAGCTTTGATATGTACTGCCTTTTGTCTACTAATATTGGCGCTTTGTCCCAAATTTGAACCGGTCGCTACGGGAATCCGAGAATACCTACTAGCTTCACTATGTACTGTAGCCCTAGTATCAACATCACTACTCGTAGACTTAAGCAAAATCTTCTTAGGCGAAAACTTCCCTCCCATACTATCTAGCCATGTTCCAACAGGGTGCGAGCTAAGCGCCTCAGGGGATTTACCAAGTTTCTGTTCTTGGGTCGTTTGGCCCTGAGATGGTTGTGGCTGCTGCTTCGGCGCCACTATCTCTGGTATTATACGAGACTCATGTTGCCATTGAGGCGTCCGCTCGACAAGCAGACTTTTACGATATAGGGGAGCTTGCGGTTTCAAGATGATGGGGTCACTAATACGGGGCCTCTCATTACTTTTCGAATTTCTGCCTGTGTATTTTCCAAGCCAGCGAGTAAAGGAATTCAATATTGAATCCTTTTGAACCTTGGGTATATTTGATGCTCGATCCAACTCCTGATGCGACGTTGAATTGGGTGTTGCGGTACCTAGCCGATCACTATGCAAGTCATGCGCCAGCGTAGACTCACTATGAAACGTTAGGTCTGCATGCAACCCACCATTCTGTTGGTACTGGGACTGTCTCGATGCCATGGTGTTTTCTTTGTTCTCTTAAAACGATATTGTTGTTAGGGGATTAGGATTAATGGAATGTAAATCCAGTGGTTTGGGCCGTGGCGCCCTTCGCGGTCGGTCTATGGTAATATCTGCAAAAGACAAAGAGACATATGACGAGTCAATCGTGGCGCTCAAATATGCCACAGAAACAGTGTATTATTCCAGGCTAGCAATGTCTTTATTGGACATAGAGAATAATACTAATTAGACCGAGTGCGGAGGGATGAATTTCTATTGTTTGGAGCATACAACAAAGGTTGCGTTGGTAGTTATATTCATTACTTACAATGTGCTGTTCGTTCAGTCAAGAAAGTCTTCTAATTAGATTTAACGAAGTCATTTTGTAACAGATATTATCGCCCTTTACGCAAGTTCTGAAGGTATCGCTTTACTCTTTTCGCCTGAGATTCAGAGACTTCCGGTGTGACTGCTTCGAATTCCTCCAAGTACGGTTTCCGGTTGCCCCCCTACCAGCCTTCGGTTAAATGCCGATGAAACGGGTGACGGCCTTTGGGCTACTGATAAATTGTCAGATGGTTCCTCTTAATTGCTTAGACGGTGACAATGAGACCGAAAACTAACCCCGTGGTCTCGTTGAAGAAGCTGTAAATCTGTCAGGATGCCCTCCACCATGACCAATCCTCAACCCAGAGCTCAATCCTACGGCAGGAAATCTTATATTTCCTTGAAAGCTATTTGAAGACATTTCTCCCTGTGTTGTGGGTAGGTTCATGCGTGTTGGCTGAGCTCGGGGCGTACCAGCAACAAGACCGGGAATAGTTGATAGACCAATCGCAGTTGCATCACCGAGGCGCTGGCGATGAGTTGAAGGCGTAATAGGCACATTGGCTACCAAGGGTCGGCTATCATATCTCGCTAGAGGTATCAAATTTTGCAACTTACATTGAGCTCCCACAGTCCTGGGCCAGGATGTACCGTAGCTCTGCCTGACTGAGTGATGCTGGTACCCTGCTGGCGCTCCCTGCTGCTCGTGGAGCGCTGGACGGCGTTGGCCGTATGGTGTCCCATCATCTTGATAAGTCAATGGGTTTTGGCTCTCACCCTCGAATTGGGTTCCGGCTATTGAATGCCCTCCATGTAGCGTTGAATCAATTGCATCCTCAGCTGCGTTTTGCATTTGCCCAAGCATGGCCTTTCGCTTGAGTTTATCGTATAACTCTTGGATCTGAAGGAGCTTTCGATTTTTCTCCTTGTATGCTTGGGCTAATTCGTCGTTTTTTCTTCGAAGGCTATCTTGGTCCGCCTTCATGCCTAAATACAGTTAATTCCAACGCGGCTAGGGGAATAAACAAGGCTTGAACTTTCCAGTCAGTTTATTTTGTAGGTTAGTGATTTCCAAATTAGCCTCGTTAATAACCTTGTCGAGATGGACGTTGAGGCTCGAGTATTTCTCGGTGAGAGCTTTGCTAAGGTGCTCTTGATAAACGCTAGAATGCTAGCATTAGTCGGCCATATAGTATCGTATGTTGCGGTAAGTCAGGGAGAAAGGAATGACGCTAACACTTCCTGGGTTGCCTGGTAGGCCCAAAAGCTGAGGGCACGACTTGCGCACTCGATGATGATGTTAGGACTAAGGCCGCTGAGAACGCTTGTCTTATAGTCTTCGCTCGGATTGAGATCTGAAATGACAGCATCATCAGGACTCGTCAAATGGGAACCGCAAGCGGGACACGAATGATGGTGTTCATGTCTCTGTCCTGTTAAGCCAAGGCGGGCAGCACAGTCTACGCAGAAGATATGACTACAGGTCGTCACCAGCGCTCTATCGCCCAGCTCCTTTCGGCATTTGAGAGCGTTGCAGCGCAAGATGTGTTCCATGATAGAAGAGTTGCGAGCGACGATGGGAGGACAGTTGCTTTGCGAAGCCTTGAATCAAGGGCAATGCAATACGTGGTAGGATTTGACAGCTGCGAACGAAGCTGTGAATAAAATTGACTCGACACTAAAATATCGGACCGGCGGTAGACTCTTAGTAATAAAGTCATCGGCGCGCCTTCCTCCTCGACAGACTCGATCCTCTCCCATCCGCTATTGTAATCGCATCTTGGTCAAATGGATGGAAGCTGCATCCACAGGTACCTAGGTATCTATAGGTATAGTACCTAAGGCAGGTACATACAGACAGACGCCTCCCTAGACTCCACTTAAACCTCGGAAACAGTCGGTGTAACGCCGCCTCTGAAAATAGGGGTAGGGACTGTCAACCGCATCGTGGTCACACTTTTAAAAACCCAATGACGGCTCTTTTGACTCTGAAGTAAAGACAGTAGAAGGATGTAGAGCCGATGTGATTGTTAGATGTTGAAACGTATCAGATTTATTTTTCGTTATGTTTCTCTCCGGTACCTTCCAGGCATCATGGTGCCTATTTTATTGTCTCTCCTTTCCGGCTATTCCGGTCCGCCTCAGGCTTTCTGGTGATGTTCTCTATATCGAGAAGCGCGCCTCACAAGGCATCTCCGCGAATCCTCATGACATGCCGCCACGACTACATTGTTCTGAGTCAGCAATTGCCACTTTAAGTGCTTTGGGGTTAATTATAAAATAGTAATGAAATTCTAGTTGTATAAAAAGGACGCATAATGACTCTAGAGGATACTTACCGTCGATGCGAAATTTGTCGAGCCCACTTCCTTGATCGTTTTCGATGCTCTGCCTGACCGCCTCCAATTCTCTCAAGTAGGAAAACGCTCGTATCGACCAGAATATGATGAGAATGCAAGGCGTTCCATCATCTTCATCCTCTTCGTACGTCACTTCTTTCATCAGGTCCGAGTGCGTTCCGAACCCCCTAGTGACATATCTCTCGACCTTGAGCTTCTGCGGCGTGTATAAGATATTTTTCCACACGTTAGGCATTGTGGCAAGCGGGGTTGAAAGGGTAGGGATATGATGCCCGATCCTTCAGAATTGGTAATTTTTTTTCTATTTCTGGAAGTGACCAATCCTAGGAAAGGAAAAAGACCTGCATGGTGAAAAATGGGTAGCAGATAACTCCGAGTTGAGGTCAATCTCATGATACTCTCCCAAGTCAGAATCGCGAGTCACACCACTGTTCATTCCCCAGTCCGTGTCGAAACAAGGTGACACAAACCTGGCCAATTCTTTCTGCTTCTACGCCAGCAGCTGAATTTGAACTAGCTACACGATAATGGCCAATGATAGACGTGACTCGGACGTAATTAATTAATTTACCCTTGATGTGATCCTTCGATCCCTCTTGCATGACCGGTTATATAAATGTCCATTAACCTACCCCATGTTGTTCAAATAAGGGGTAAAACAAACGCAAGAGCTGTGAATGACCAAACTGCGTGGCCACCCGTCATGTTGCACAAAAGTCCGGGTTTGCAGCTGGTAATAGCTGTTTGCACCCGCCACGTTTGTGCTTGCGGCGTTGACATCTCACCCCCTAGGACCTTCAGTGCCCTTTGGCACCTGTTGACACCCGCCCAATCTGTCAGCCAACCCCGTGGCGTTCGCAATAGGTCAATCGGTTGCAGATCATAGGTAGTATCCTTCAATACGGCCTGCAACAAATCTAACTTGACAATGAGTCTAGAAGAAATGAATTGAAAGGCGATCTCCTTCCTTTGGTATAAGTGCGCGTCGCCAGCGAGTCACAGTAGGTACTTCGAATTGCATCTCAAATTTACTGATTACCCTACTGATGCTCATGGCTAAGAATCATGGATTGCAATTCAAAGTAATCATATTTCATTCAGCCCCTAAGGACTATCTCGATGAGTTACTGCGAGTCTGTAACTATGAAGTACCTGTTGCTTGAAAAAGTATCTTGATTTCGGTGCCGCAAGAACAGCTGAAAGATACGTCATATGTGTAGACTACCTAGGTGAGTACCTAGAGTCACGTACTTTCAGAAAGCTATCCTATCGACCCTCGATTAAAGTCATGTCATGCTTGTTGTGCCGTCCGAAAGAGCTCCTAAGTCTGTCAAACATATACTCTTCGCACGTCATAACGTTGTCCTTGTCGTTTGTAGCCTCTGGATCATTGTTGTCAAGTGGTGCTAGCTTGAAGCCACGGTTGCCATCAAAAAAATATACAATGCTGTATCGATCACTTTTCTCCCGGTTGATGACTCTGTGTAGCCCACTCTTAAACTGGTTGCCTAGTAGCTTAATCATCATGTCTCCCAGATTGACGACGTAGGTATCGGGTTTCGGCTGTACTACGTGCCACGTCTCGGACGAAGGGTCGTAGACCTCGAGACCAGCATGCTCATCCTGCAAGAGGAGCGTCAAGGCGCTGAAGTCTGTATGCGCGCTAGCACCATGCTGCTTGTTGATATCTGTACTAGGGGGCATGGGCGGGTAGTGTAGCAATCGTAGTGGGCATGCGGCATCGACCTTCATATCATCGAAGACATGCGGACCATATGGAAGAGTAGCCGCAATGAGATCCAGGATGGTGCTGCATAGCTTGCTCAGGGCATCGCAATAAGCTTCGATGGGTTCGCGATATTGCTCCGACGCCAACTCTTCTGGCCAAACCGTAAGCGATGTCAGGAAATGTCCTCGGGCACCACGTAGTGGGTGACCTTCTGGGAGATCCATTGAGAGGCTAACACCCTCCTTGAGATCGCCTAACATGTCGGGGCTGTACGATTGCGCAGCAAGAGTCTCGTAGCCTTTCCAGCCAGACTCAAGGCTGGCTGCGTACTTCATCTTGGTTCCCATGGGTAAGTTGAAAAAGCGCTTTGATGCCTCGAAGGCGGCCCTTTGGACATTACGCTGAACCCCATGGCCGATAATTTGGAAGAAGCCGGTTGTGTGCAAAGCCTGGCGTACTTGGGCTATGACATAGCTCGATGTGACGCTAGTTGGGTTGGTCAGGTAGGGGGATATATCGATTAGTGGAATATGGAAAGGAGAAGCCGCCATGGTGTTGATAGTCTGCTGTTGGTTACACAAGATGATATCGGGAGTTTTGAGGGCTTGGGTATGAGTCGTACTGGATTCGAGGCTTCAAACACAATACACAGAGGCTCAGAAGTTTGCTGTAAGTCTCTTTAAGTGTTGGATTCAAGAATTCTCCGACGGGTCTATTCTGACAGTAATGATAATCAACGAGTTATGGTTGGTACCTACATACCTGCCTCCTAGAGGAGGTACATATTAGGACAATCAGGTACATGCCTACCATAATTCGGCCCGTGTGCTTATGCTGTACCAGGATCCAACACGTCACGCTTTACGCCCGTCAAGATTCGGCGTGGCAATGTCTGTGAGGTTGTTGCCTACTACTATGCGGATCCGGTGCGGACTCCGGAGGAGGTTAGAGAAAACGTTGTACCGTGAAGGAATATACGTACAGGAACCCATCCTTTGGTTACTACGCCTCAGGTCCAGATCTACTTAGATTAGGCCTTCAACACAACACGAGCCCCAATCACCGTTAGGACCGCCTGAACGTCAGAGCCTTGGAAATTAACATGTGTGACACACCGACGCCGACCTTATGCGTGTGTAACTTGTGTAACGTAATCTCAGCGCTTGTAAGTCTTATATTGAAACATAGGTATGCAGGCTGGTGAGCCCGGAATATTCTGCGAGACATTATGTATGTCTTACATTTAGGATAGCCATCCCGGTCCAATAATAGACGCGCACTTTATAGTCAGCCTGCATAGTGGCGCTGATGTGGGTAGTATCAAGCCCGTACCTGTTATTCTAAATATCATTCACGATGCAATTACGGGGTGTCCCACTCACTCCTTTGGCACCGCGTTGTAAATACTCCGCGCCAGTATATCACCTTGAATAGCGGCAACCAATCAAAAAATATGCCATATTTTGAGATTACTTTTCTACCGTCTCCCTCGTCAATTTCACCCTTTCTAACTACTCTACCTAGTATCCTGCACCTGTCTCGGGACAGATCAAAGCAACTCGATATGTGGTATTTCGCGGGCATCCCACTAGTACCGGAAAACCATGCTTGGTTCACTGCGGTCATGATTTTCAGTTGCCTGGCTTTTATATTCACCTTAATGAGACTCATTAGCCGGGGCTTCTTGCAACGGAAACTAGGACCAGACGATTATCTTATGTTTCTGGCTATGGTAATTCTATCAATGGTTATCAGCCTCCCCAGCTGATGTCCAGCCACCCCCGACGGCTAAAGGGTCATCTAGCTAATATATTTATCATTTGCCAGGGACTCTTGATTGCCTGGCTGGTGTCCGTAGTCGAGCGTATGTGCTGCCCCTGATTACTTCTATTCTACAGAAGCCACTGACAATGCTCCACTGCCTTATTAGAGATCAAGCTGGGTCTTGGTGACGCAATTCATCCGGATCAGCTCGAGGACTTTCTTATCTCTTTATGGTTAACCATAATCTTTTATATGTGGTGCCAATGGTTGATCAAGCTCTCGATTCTGGCCCAGTACTTCCGTCTCTTCGAATCGAAGAGGTCCCGAAAGATATTGCGATGGATGTTGGCTTGGTTTCTTATCTATGGACTTGTGAATGGCATCGCACCTATATTCATGTGCGTACCTGTCCAAAAGTATTGGAAGGCATCAGTGCCCGGGTATTGCACGAACTTCTATGTCATGCATTAGTAAGTGACTAGCGTACTCGCCCTTCACCATATACGCCAATTTCTATCCCCCTTTCCGCTGTGAGTTCGGTAGCTGTCGCGCTGTTATTGAGAAGGATAAGAAAAACTGACTTCGGACCTGCGCAGCGTCCTCTCCACCTTCAACGTTATCAATGACCTAATGGTGCTTACCTTCCCAATCCCCATTCTTATCAAGTTGCAAATGCCACTTAGGATAAGATTGATCCTCATCTTAACTTTTACCTGTGGTCTGTTGTAAGTTTACTCCTGCTCATTATTATAATTCCATGACCGTCTGATTCTGAATAGTGCGACAATCGTGTCTACGATGCGCTTCAACGCATTAGTTATCAATGCATCAGGAGCGCTAGATCAGGAGCCAAGTAAGAGAATTTTCTACATTCGCCCATTTTCCTCAGACCAAACGAATAGACCCTCTAATACTCGTGAAATAGTATTGGGTGTGCAAATCATTATTTGGTCCGGCCTAGAAATAGGCATTGCCATTGTATGCGGCTCCGTCCCGGCCGTGAAGCCGCTATTCACCGTCGTGTTCCCGTCTCTAAATTTCTCGATACGCAATTCCTCAGGGGTCCAGAGAATCGAAAGTGTCAATTCGCAGCCAAAGGATTCCGCCAACTCGTCTACTAGGTCCTGGAACCCGCTTAGCACGTTTCGAAAGTACGGGCAGAATGCAAGTATCCTAAATGATACAGTCATTACTCGTAACGATATTGAGCTCGAGAACCAGCAGTCTGGAATTACCGTACATCATTCGGTCGAGCAAGCATCGGCCCCGGCATCCACGACTAATAATAGCAACCAAAAGGCAATGCCATGGGACTCTCCTCATTAGAAGGTCCAGGGTATCGGGATCGTAGCTTTCAGCCAAACGCGCTAGTGTTTCCCATGCAGGAAAAGAAATTGTCTATATTGGTCGTTTTAGGAGACGGGTCTCATTCATAAGGGGTGAGCAACTGAGCTTAGGGTCTTATATTATACTCTGAGGCGATATCGCTTCTCAACTTGAATACTACGTACCAAGGTACCAAGGCTATCATGTCACATGAAGTTATTATGTACCTTCTAATAGCAGATAACGCCCATATTGATAGTCAACACGGTCTCCTTCAAAGTCCACGCTTGATTCAAGGACCCCTGAAGTAGCGGCCCGTGAATGTTATAGGACGACGTCACATATGATGAAGTTGATGAACTGTGCATAAATTAGACTAGTTTCAGATAGTATTTGGTTGCTATTTCAAGAAGGTCTAGCTAACATAATAGGGTGAAATTGACAAGGGACGAAATGGGTATTGTTGAATTGAAATGAGGTGTTAGAGAGTTATCGGTACTAAAGGTGGGAAGATTGAATATAAAAATTGGGATTTTGAACCCTGTCACCTCCGAGTATAGAGAGGTGTAAATATTCCTACGCGCCGATTAGTTCAACATCGGCGACTGATGGCGACTGCTACAAGACATAATAAAGCCCGCGTTCTTCTTAGACCTTAACCAACACGTTTGGCCCGGAACGGTAGAATCTCAAAGCGGCGAATAAGAGACCCGAAACAGAAATAGAAGCACCGCCAAATGCCCAAATCCCATGCCAATTCAACGGTTGCATTGTTCCCAAGATTGCACCCGCGCCAGGACCGCCGATGAGAAGGGCGAAAGAGATGATGCCGTAGCCCATTCCAATACGGGTACCTATTTTGCTCTTATCTTCGATAAAAGGGATAAAGCACGCAGGTGGCATGGCGATGTAGACCCCGCTGAAGAATCCACTTAAGATGGCGAGAACTATGATGGACGCCTCGTTTTTGGCGACCATGAGGCAAAAGAGCAAAACCCCAGTAATCAGAGCACAGGGAGTTACAATGTTGAGAGGCCCTATTTTGTCTGAGATCGCATTGGGGAGTACGCGACCAAAACACGAGCCGACATTGAGTATAGGCACGAGGTAAAAGGCCATCTCATCATCGAGGATCCCCTGCTCATCCGAGTAGAAGGAAATAAAGAACAATAAAATGGTGGTTCCGATCATGCCGAGGAAAATCGTGAGAACAAGTACGACGTATGGTATGTCGGTAAAAGCGGTTCGGTCAATGAAGCCCCGTAGTACTGGTGGTTTAACCCGTACCCGCATCACTGCTATTGGAATAAGCAGCGTGCCGAGGGCAACAAAGCCCATCACACGAACCGACCAGGCAAAACCGATGGGATCTAAAAGACGGTAGAGGATGATCGGATATATAACTCCACCTATTGAAGATCCGGAATAGGCGAGACCAAGAGCTAATCCCATTCGTGTAGTGAAATACGTCGGAAGGAGAGAAATGCAGGGGACGAAGAGACAGCCGGCCCCTATTCCGATGACGAACCCTTGGGCAAGGACAACCTGCCAATATTCCTTGCAAAGGCTCAACATCATATGCCCAAAAACAACGCCAAAGCTACCTGTTATAAGTAAAGAACGCAGGTAGCCGCGGTCATATATCGGCCCAACCACAACGCCCACCAACAATATCATGAACATCTGGATTGCGCCAATCCACGAGATATCGGACGGGCTTCGATCGAAGAGGGCACCGCTTTCGTAGTAGGTTTGGAAGACCCCGAAAGCATTCAGTACGCCCCATGAGTTGAAGAGCAACATGAAGCCGCCCACGACGTGCAGCCAGGCAGTTAAACCACCATTTGGCGGCGGTTGGGTTGTCACATTAGGGGGGATCACAACCGAACTAGCAGACGAGAGCTCGTCCCTAGAAATTGGCTCTTTTGCTGTATCAGGTGGAGCAGCTTGCTCCCGATTGTGAGGACGCTTGTCAATGCCCGGCGCATCATGGCCCTTTGCTTCAATAGACATGGTGGCGATAGGGGGATGATTCAAGGCTCGGTATGGAAATGAAGAGAACGTCAGACCTACCCAGATACCTAAGGTCTCAGGTATTTCCCATGCGCCCTCTAATAATGGCTATGTCTACCGACAACCATCTCTCTTCAAATGCTAGGTAATACGATATATTCGGTAGTTACATATTCGCTTACTGTTGCACTTGTATAATCTGCAGTGTGGGTGGCGTTGTATTGACAAGGGTATGCTTACCATATTGCTAGTTAATCAAAACGGTGGCTGAAGTCCTTCCCAGGGTCCTACCAAAAGTGACAGATCTATATCTCACAGCAGGTCGCAACCTCTTCCAAGGTTGACTGTTTCACAGAAACACGCCTGGAAGGCACATGCAGCTGAAGTTGAGAAAGAGCGGGTTTCGCGCGAGCTTCGTGGGTTTCACAAAGGCGTCGTCTCTTCCGTACCTAAGTTTACCCGCTATTGGCTGAGCTACGACTCTTCCCCACCCTTAGGCCCTCCCTGCCTAACTTTGTTGGTTTGCAAGATTCACCTAGGTACCGACTACATAACCTACATTCCAG
Source organism: Hypoxylon sp. FL1857 (assembly GCA_022578955.1). Lineage (NCBI taxonomy): Eukaryota > Fungi > Ascomycota > Sordariomycetes > Xylariales > Hypoxylaceae > Hypoxylon > Hypoxylon sp. FL1857. The sequence goes on from MU400406.1 coordinate 222,895, forward strand.
CGCAGCCTACCTGAGGTAGTACTCCGACAGACCACATGCGTCCGCTACTTCTGTGATACCTCAAACTAATTCCTATGCAAGTATCTTGGAGTTTTTATACGAAAGATGAGGGGCGGCATTGTAGAGACACAAGGCATTGCTGCCTTGGGAAAGCGAGGGCAAACACAATGTGACTGGTAAATGGCATGTGAATTTATCAGTTGGTCGTACAAGCACAGCTGAGTCTTGATACATTGTATGTAGTTTCGACCGAAACAGAGCTCGGCTCTCCGAGCAAGAGCTATGAGGTATACTTTTCCCACCTTTCGGATTTCTTTGAAACTCTCTCCTCGAAGACTTTCCCTTAATCCAAACAACTGTCATTTCTAGTCTCTATCGCTTGAAAAACGCGACTTCATTTTGTCCAAAGCAACAATCCCGTGATGTCTCACGGTAAGCGCCGTTGAAATGCGCCCACCTGAATCATCATCATCTGTGAAGATTACTGACACTTCGTAGTCAGCGCCAACTCTGGGGAAATCCCACCGGGCGTCGAGTGGCCCCGCAAAGCCGATCTCCGGAAAGATATCTACAAGCCTTTGCCGAAGGTCACTCCTGGCACCGTCGATCCGTCTGTGATGACAGGTGACGTGCCCACTACTCGGGCCAGAGCAGTTGTAGATGCCTTCAGCGATGCCTTGCTCAGCAATGATGCCGAGAAACTGGCTGGCTGCTTCTTTCCGGAGCAGGCATTCTGGCGAGATATTGTAGCTCTCACCAGTCATTTACGTAGCATTTCAATGCCCAAGGCTGTCGCTGCGGCCTTGATCCACACGAAAAACTCTCAGGGTATCGCCGACAAGGTCAAGCTCGCCGGGGAGGCTCATTTCGTTGTGATCAACCCGGTCATGGTGAGTGCCAGTCCCCTTTCTTACTAAACTTAGAAGTCCGACTTACCGTTGAAAGATGTTCATCGACTGCGAGATATCTTTCCGCACTATTTCTCCCGCATTGAGTTGTGTTGGTAAGATGATACTGCTACCTGTGAAAAGCGATGCGGCGGGAGAGTCTGTTTCATGGAAAATCTGGGTCCTCTCAACCTGGGTTGAGAACATCGTCCAGCATCCAGAAGATGAGAAGCTATTGTCGTCTCCCGGTAGGAACCTGGATGTTTCAGACACCATTGAGACTGATGTTTTCATTGTCGGTGCCGGATCCTCGTGAGCCATACATTTCACTCCCCTTTTGAGCAGTATCTTATTGTTCGCAGTGGCCTCATGACTGCGGCACGACTCAAAGCCCTGGGCGTTGAAAGTGTCCTCATTGACCGTAATGCCCAGCTCGGTGATAACTGGGCCAATCGGTACGACTGCCTCAAGTTCCACGTGCCGACTTCCAATTGCGAGTTGCCCTACTTAAGTAAGTTGATACATCTCTCAAGGTTATGCTGGCTGCCTGAAGACTCACAGTTACCGGTAAGGCTTCAGGAAGGAATTGCAGACCCCTCATAGGGTCACAAAATACGATGCGGCGGAACATCTGCGCGAATATGCCACAAACTTCCATTTCAATGTCCTTCTATCAACGACAATCCGCTCGACTTCTTACAACCCTTCGGAGAAGAAGTGGACAGTCAAGCTCAAGACTACAAGTGGAAGTCCGAGTAAGACTATCATATGCAAGCAGTTTGTCCAAGCTACTGGAATCGGTAGCCAAAAGCCCTATCTTCCACCAATGCAAGACGAGAATTTGTTCCAAGGTCTCAGCCTCCACTCAGCGCATTTCCACAATGCTCAGGCTTTATCGAAACAGGGAATCAAGGTGAGTTGATAGGAAATGCTGTCCCTACCTACCTAGTCCAAGTCGTTCTTAACTCATTCTTAAAACCCACCTTCTAGTCTGTTGCTGTCATCGGCTCCGCCAATACTGCATTTGACGTTATGGAAGACAGCTATCACGCTGGCTTGAAGACGACGATGGTGGCCCGTTCCCCAACCTATGTCTTCCCTTACGAATACGTGATGGACCCGCATAGTGTCGGGGCTTATGACGTCATGCCCCAGGAGGCAGCGGATCGCCTATTGAACACTTTCCCATTAGCACTCGATGGGCAGTTCTCCCATGGCCTGTTCTCTCACCTTGCATCTCAGGAACCGTAAGTTCAATCTTCTCTCTTGCGCGGGCTTTACACTTTCGAGCCATGATCCACGACTCATCACCAAAGCCTATCCTGACCGCTTCCGCTGACACACTTCTCAGTGACCGTTATGTGGCACTTGCCCAAGCTGGATTCCCTGTTCTTGATAGTAGGGACCCGACCGTAGATATACAAAATCACCTATCCGAGCGCGGTGGTGGCCATTATGTCGATGTAGGCGGCACTAAGCTTATCGCCGAAGGGAAGGTCGCCGTACGCGGCCGTGTTGAGCCCGTAGGCTACACCAAAACTGGACTACGCCTTTCTGATGGCAGCGTCCTCGATGTCGACGCTGTTATTTGGTGTACAGGATTTGCTGACAAAGATGTTCGCGCGACGGCATCGGAGTTGTTTGGCACTGTAGATCCCGATGTGGCAAACAAGAACGGCGTTCTTGGTCCTAAGGACATCGCAGCGCGACTAGACGCCACTTGGGGAGTGGACTCAGAGGGAGAGGTTCGCGGAGTGTGGAAACGCCACTTGCGTCTGGAGAATTACTGGGCGATTGGCGGCATCATGCAATTTCAACGTTGGTGGTCACGACCAATGGCGCAGCAGATAAAGCTAGCTCTAGAAGGGTCTCTGCCGCCTGCCTATCGCGACACCCCAGATTCGAAGTAACAACGATGACACGAAGCAAAGGAGGTTGGGGGATCTAGTTTACTACAGAAAACAAAATATTGCGAGGTTATTATTCTTGAGGTAGATCTATAACAAATTATCTTGGTTTCCTAGCTACCCATACTCTTCAAACTCTAGTTGACTTCTAAGCTCGGTATTTTCCATGGCAACGCCAGGGGGGAGATAGAAACCCATCATAGTGTAATTGAGTCTAGTGGCTATGTTGAGGAGCGAAGGAATGATCGAATACCGAAACTAGAGGCCACACTCGCGAGGCTGCACAAGAGCCCAAGGTTACACGTCCCCCTTTTCTCCTTTCTCTTCTCACCCTCCCATGCCAACCCCTAAAACAAGGTAGCATTTGCGGATCAGAGTAAAACTCCGCTTCACGGTCATGGAGGCGTGAGGAAGGGCGAGGCGGTGTTGGGTGCTATTCTTAGATTAAAAGGACAAGTTGATTCTTGTGTCCTGATCCGTAACCAATATGCCCAGACTCCTCTGCATGGTAGGTAAGTAGATAGTTGTACTCCAGCTGTATAGTCGCAGCCACATGTAACATCAGCCCTATATACTACCGACGTGCTATCAGTTGAAATCTTAGGTAAGATGTCCTTTGGAGGACGCGAGGCTCAGGGATCTGATAATTACCTACCTAGACGCCCACCTACCTTAGGAGGTAGGTAACACCAGCAGCCAACATCCGGTGTGGAGGCTCCGCAGGACAATATTGAAACGTCGGCCCCCGATCTATGCGTAGAAATGAGCGCTGTGCGTCAAAGGCGTAAAGCCACCCAACCACATGATGCGTTTCGGCGCGTACAAGACCGGTAACCATCGATGCGCGATTTATTTCATGGTAATACAGAGACTTGCGTCACGGTCGCACCAGCCATGCAAGAGATTCGGCCCCATAGCCGGGTCCGAACGGAGTATCAGAAGTATAGTCCTATGGAAGTTCAGAGACTTGTCGAAAGATCTATTCAAGGACGTCTGGATATTAGAGGTTTGCGCCCTGTTAAAAGGATGGAACCTGAGACAGCGTAAATATAGGACGGTTTTCTGTATGTATACCGCCACCTTAGGCAGATAGGTTCGGGTCCTTGCATAGTCAAGTTACCTCTAACACCCTTGCAATTTCCGTATCATGACTGCATCGTGACAGGAATCGCAAGACCAAATGAATTCTCGTTATACGGCATACTGGAATGGGAAATATGAGTTGGATGCCACCTAGGCCCATCCATGTCCAAGAGATAGGCAGTATCCCAAGACCTCGCGCTTAGCGTTACGTTGAACTACCCTTATAGATATTGGCCCCTAAAAAGGAAGCAGTGATAACAACTAGCCGCCTAGGTACTTGATGTACCAAGCACCTACCTACCTTCTAATCCGCTGATGGTCTGCGACTGACCCGAAAGGTTAGGGCGGCGTCGGTCTGGTTTCTCGAAGCAGCCCCGTCTACCAAACGCTTTCGCTTCTCAACTCATTCTACCGAAGCCTTATGAATGACTTCAAATAAATCATGCAGAATGGCTACCCCTTCTAAAGTGACCACATCGAACAGCGTCGATATTTCCAGATTAAACCATGGTAATTGGAATAGCCATGGGAAGTTCTACGTGTCACCAGTTCATGACACTTATCCATTTATTTCCACCTCGAATGAGGGTTCTATGGTCGGCAAATCTATCCTGATTACTGGCGCGTCTCGAGGCATTGGCCTGGCGACAGCTATCCACCTTGCCAAAGCCGGGTGCTCAATGATCGCCCTCGCCGGACGCTCTTCTCTGGCTGAGGCGGAGTCTGCGGTGAAAAAGGCAGCAGCTGAAGCCAAGACAAGCCCTACTATCCTCGTCCTGAATCTGGACGTTACGTCTATAAGCTCTGTTCAGGCCGCTGCAGAAGAGATTAATCGCGCCTTTAAGGGGCGCCTCGACGTCCTGATCAACAATGCAGGATACCTATCAGAATTCCAAGATATAGCAGACAGCGACCCTATCGAATACTGGAAGACTTGGAACACCAACGTCAACGGGACATACCTTTGTACCCGGTATTTCCTTCCGATGCTCCTCGACTCCGAGTTGAAGACAATCATCAATATCACCAGCGCGGGGAGCCAAGTTATTTTTCCAGGTGCCTCCTCGTATCAGACGACCAAGTTCGCCATATGTCGGTTTACGGAGTTTCTGGACGCTGAGTATGCGAAAAGGGGCCTCATAACTTATGCGCTGCATCCTGGGGGAGTCAAGACAGACTTGGCGTTAAGCATGCCCCAGTGGATGTATGGAAATTTGATCGATCCGCCTGAGCTACCTGCCGATACGATCGTTTGGCTATGCAAAGAGAGAAGAGGCTGGTTAAGTGGCAGGTTTGTCTGTGCCAACTGGAATATGGAGGAGTTAGAGGGACGCAAGGACGAGATTGTAAAGTCGGATTTGCTGAAGTTCAGGATGGCTTATTGAATATTAACCGCGAAATGTCATACTATTCCGTTAATTATTCGATGAAATTTACTATCGCCGCTCATCATGGTATTTCCTAAGGCCCCTATCGTTCTTGGGGTGCTAGAGAACCTCGGGATGGTGAACATTGAGGAGCCCAGACATGATATAAAGGCAATAACATATGGCTACGAAACCTTTCTGCTATGATACGTAGAATATACCGGAACTTATTTAATTCCTGTTTAGGCCTGTTCAAATCAGCACCTACCCGGTAGATAGGCAGAAACCTATTAACCAGCTAGGTAGGCACCTAAATCAGCAAGGAAACTATTTATGCAAGCTGAAGGCAAGTCTATCTAGACACGAGCAGCTTAATATGAATAATAAAATAGGACTAGGCACTTCTCTGCTTATATTGACTAGTAAGTGACAATTGCGGGGATTAGTAGAAAGCTCAATGACACACCATCATCGACAATCACTACCCTAACTCCTTTGCACTTATTTTCACGTTCTCCCTTCTATCCCTCCTTCGCGTCATTTCATTTTAGACCTTCCAACAGGTCCTAAGATTAACGAGTCCTCCTCGAAAGGCGTAGCCGCGTCTCTGGACAGCCACGCTCCATTACATCGATATGGAAGTACCGAAGACCCCATATGGGTTCGCCCCTAATAGCGGCTCTCATACGCCTTAATGATTCTCTATCGTGTAAAACAATAGGCTTGAAGACAACGACGAGACACGTCGACCAATCTTCTGGGTCTATATCGTGCTTGACTTCGGCCACTAAGTGACGGGGTTCAATGCCGAATGCACCCCAGGCGATAGTCTCGAGCCTAAATTTCTCCATGCTATACATGGTTTCCTTTTCTTCGGAATGGTGCGCCTAGCCAACGTAGGTATGTGACTATAGGTTTTGCGCCTGCGGTTCTTGCTGTTGAGCGGAAATCGCGTCGTCCTAGCTGTATGATAACGAAGAGCGTAAGTTGATTGTTACCTCGAAGAAAAAAGAAGACGAAGATCCGTAGAAGTTATCTTAACAATCAAATAGTTGTATTTATTAGATTTAAGTACTATGGCTCTTAACAGGTACCTACGGCTTATTAGAGTTTGCGTGACGCTGTTTACATCTGTTCACATAGATCAAGTCAGGCTCCATGACACAATCGCAAATCAGGATTTTGCTATTCATCATAACCTGTTCATCTTATACAATATAGTCTATAAGGCTGGTATTGTTTATCATAAAGCATCAGCTTCTCACGTTTCCCAGTAAGCTTGGCAACGTTGGTTGGTCAATAAGTTCCCAGTCATCCACTTAAGCTTGGGATCATGTAATTTCACTCTATAACCTCATAAATACACCTTATACCCACACGTACTAAACTTATCTTGATATGGCATAAGGGATAACTCATTTAAGATATTATTTTGGTAGAAACTTTTATATCTTTCATGCTTATTACTACTAAAGTAAGCTTCCTATCGTCAACTTTACTGTTGCTTTTATTGTTGCCAGAGAGGATACCCCTTTGTCGCCGACCTTAACGTCGATTTTAACCACTCTCGAAGGCTTCGATATAGAGCTTAACAGCCCTAACCTAAGGATTCTTAAAAAACCACCGGACGGGCCTTTTTACAGCCAATAAGTCACTCAAGCCAAAATAACGACAATATGTAGGGTTAGGAATAGCTTCTTTTAAACTACTTACAGAAACGATACTTTAAATCATATACCTTATCTAGGTATCCACCATGCCATACCAAGATAAGTTTAGTACGTGTGGGTATAAGGTGTATTTATGAGGTTACAGAGTGAAATTACACGATCCCCTTAAGCTTGCCTCAAGAATAATGTCGATTCACGGCCTACACAAACTCTCTTGAGCTAAACCATCACTTGACCACGTCAGATAATTACCTAGGCACTTAAGAGACTAAGGTAGGAATCACAAGACTATATGCATTTCTGACTAAGTTACATGTTCAACTCAACCCCTTTTCTCGTAGCCTACTACTGGTGAAACAACTTCCAATTCAAGCATTGACTAAGAAACACGCTCACATTATCCTAGATTCAACTATTACAAGCTATTTGCACAATGGTGTTCTGACCAAGACGTACCTCGTACCATTGTCGGAGACGGACACAGAACGTTACGGCCCAGGCCAACGACTGCTGCTTAAACAACTAATTCTGACTAATGCAGTTGGCAGTCGTGTGCTTCTAACAGCTGAGGAGATACCTAAAGATCCAGCCTTTCCTCCATCCTGCCGTCCTTCCATTTCTCCAAAGGATCTGCAGAGCGTACAATGTTCTCGCCCGAGAGAAAATGGTCCAGCTCATCACTAGGCACCATGGCCTCCCTGGCGATCTTCATAACCGCGCAAATATGAACCACGTGTTATATAAATTAGCCTGGGAACTAAATATGTACGTCTAATGATGATCTGAATGCACGTGAAGTAGGAAACATGCATGAGGAACCCCCTTGAAGCCATTAATAGCCTAGGACCAAATCGCCGGGTCGCGTAAGCCGGGAACGCTCTTTTCTTTAATATAAACAACCGGCGGGAACGTGGTTAGGTTCGCCGGCGGACCTTGTCTGCTTAGTCCGAGCAGCCAGCTCGGCAAAGAGACTCGCGATCCCGATATCCCGGCCGGGGCAAGTTTCCCAAAGCGGGCAACGCGGCCGTCCCAGGGGGGAGGGAGCCCGCACTAATGGACCACCCGTGTGCTATTATAAAGACCTAATGCATAGTTGATGCGGGCGGGCAGACGATGTGTCCCCTCAGCTCCCTCCTTATAGGTGAGATCGCTTAAGACATGGTGGTCCGGGATCGGCGACGCAGGTACGCCGGGCTTGCATTAGGCGATGTGGTAGTTTGGCCTACCAGCCGGCGGCAGTGGAGGCGCGAATGCCGACGAGGCCGGACGAGAAGGTAGCTAGCTTGACGTCCACACCATAACATATAAGGACGGTGCCAAGCCGTAATTCGGGGTAGGCTCGCAAGTTGTCAAGCCCTACAAGTATCGACGGTACAGGGGGTCACTCATGATGTGCCAGGAAATGGCAACACCACGCAGCTGTACCATGGATAACAGGTTTCTTGCAAGGCAATTGAACGCGGTCGCTTCGGTGCGATTGTGGCATAACTTGGAACTCCTGACGGAAATGAAGACACTAACATTCAATCACAGTGAAACGATTTGACGTTTTCAAGCTTTCGGAGTAAGTTCCTCTGGGCCGACACCTGTCGTCGTTGTGTGAACTCCAAATCTGCGGAGATCATGATCGTCATCCATGCTGTCGTCATGCCATCTCATAGGCTGCATCGCGAGATCGCTGAGGAAGCCCTGAACCTGCGTCGCACTCCGCGGAAAGCAAGATTCTTTGATGATCTAGCCGGATATCAGGGATTGAAGCTTGAACATGCCAGAACAGAACTCCCAACCCCAACATCCAAACCTCAATACGTTGACACCATACCGCAGCCAGATCATGAATCTTTACCTGCTTCGTAGTAACCCTAACCGATAAAGATTTTAGCAATCAATTCAGTTTTTTTTTCTCTTCGATCTTCGACCTCAGGTCCAAAACGCGCATCGCGCAGCGGAAAACCGGATGAGAAAGCAGATGCTCAGCAAGCCGGCTTGGAATACTACAACGACATGGGCAAAAAGAAGTCAAAAATGCTTGCTCACATCGTAGCGTCATGCCAGTGTACAGAAAGAGCCCCAGGACCCCAGATGTCAACGAAAGCTTGTGTTGTTGGAGTCGAGGTTTTCTCACTAGGGCTCCTCGACTGCGACATAACGTCGCAGTAAAACACGGCTCGTAGTCGCTCGACTTTGGGCCAGGCTCTTGGCGACCCAGCATGAAAACCCCGAGAATCATCCCATCATCGCCACCGCCGGACCTCTTGACCGGTTCCTCGAGCCTCGGTGAAGTGGCGCGACAACCCTAAACCACGAACAGCTACAGTTCCATGCGACAAATATAACAGCTCTGAGGTTGTAGTTGGTTAGGTTCGCTATAGCAGGGGGCACAGAACCACTGATGACCTATTGGCATGGGGTGCTTAAGCGAGTCGTAGCGCCATGTGGCCTGGACTACCTTACTCAGGTACATCCATAGCGGGCGGCATATCGGCTGTGCATGTAAGGCACTGTCATGGTACGGTGATGCCAGCTCAGCTTACTATGAAATCTAACCATACTACCTATATCTCCAACTTCATTTTCACTTATATCTTTTAAACTGCAACGCTTTAAAAGAGAAGAAGTGGAGAAGAAACAAGATTTACGTAGTCCGGGTTGCCCGTGCGCGTTGACGATGTTCCCCCATGGTTCTCCGTCATACCAGTAGGTATGTACTACTAATAGAAATAATAGACAAGGGGGTTATAACACCACGCAGTAAAGAAATCCGCTGGCTAGGTGTCGCTAAGAAGTCTAGACATCGCATAGGTGGTATGTGGATTGCATCTACATATGGTAGTAACGTGGCCTTAACAGTGTCGACTTATTACGAATATCATCGACCATCGCATGAATCTGGCGAGCCTTCTTGTCTGTGCCACCACAACAGGTCCGCACGACTCACATGGTGTCTTACAAGCTCCTTTAAGCCTCCAGGTATATTCCAAGGCTCGTCGAGACCTAGAAGCGTCATTAAGATTAAGACGCGTCACGAGTCACAGCGTCGGCGTATGTAATTAAACCTGTGGCGGCGGCGAATTGATCGCAAGCGGCTAGATCAAGCCCGAAGGCTGAAGAGCGACGGGTGTATGAGCTCAACCCTCCTCGACCTAGTGCAGGTCCCCTGAATAGCGACGCACCACTGGAAACCCATGGCAGGCCGTTAAGACCTCTCCTCACACGTCCATTTGCGTTCCTTCAAACGTGTCTGGCCCTCCCCAAACTTGGCGGTGACTCAACTACCGCTGCCATCTCGTGCAGCACAGCAGTCGGTAGATGCTCATCATGCCAACCGTGGAACGTGGACACTCGATGGGGGCAGGAATAGAGTAGAGCAACTGCCTTGAAGCACGATGGCTCCTAGGTTAGAGTAGATTGATGGAGGAGAGGGGAGATGGAGAAGCGATAGGATCATAGACTGCTGCCCTCGTCGAAGATCTCCCAGAACCTTACCCCGCATCTCTCCATCTCATGGTGATCGACACTCTCTCTAACCCTCCTTAAACCATCGTGATATTCTCCAACGCAACGGGAGTGTGGTGTTGGAGGTTGCCAGCGTAGACCTGCTTTCATAACCTACATCGGTAGTGCTGCCAAGAGTCCTCACTTCGCAAGCGAGAGGTCTCCTGACCATAAGAACCATAGGAAGCATGAGAAACGACTTTAGCGAAATATAGTCCACGCCTCTAGCATCATCAGTTTGAAATCTCTCTAACCGCGGTATATCATTTTAAAAAAGATTCTACGGCTTCCCCGCACGGGACTTTCCGCTGTTCGCTCGCGCGTAGACCCCAGATGGAGAATGGCTGGGGATGGGGATGGACAGGGGTGGCTGCAGGCGTAGCGGTACTTGGGTGACATCGTAACACAGCACTTCGGGATGTGTTACCGGGCAGCATACAGACTGTACCGTGTACCTCTCTGGAAGCCTTACAACGAGGCCATCGCTAACCTATCCGTCGCGGGCCGAAAGTCCATATTGTGCCGGGGTTGGCAACCTTTGCCCATAAACCACCCAATCATGAAGGCAGATATTTCCCCAGTCCCATCATCCAACGGTCGACAACCCGACTGACCAATTATGCTCCGTTTGCTGCTTATTAACATTCTTCAAGATTGCCCTGGCACATGCAAGACATTCTGGCTGTCCTACCACAATGTCTCACCATCAACTAGCCAATGGCGATGCAGGAAATGAAAAGCCAGTAGGAAAATAATATTCTGTAATCACCTACTATGTGCAAATTGGGGGCTGTAATTAGTGTAGAGACACGAAGGAATTATGACGAAGTACGATGCATATGCTGCAATAACCAACATGAACTGTCATCCATCATACTGACGTTGCTCAGCGTCAGTCTCCCCCATTTGCAGCCTAGGTGCTCTGTGTTTCTTCTTGTAGAAATTCAACAGCTCAACATTTCCTAATACGACAAGACAACAGAAGTTCCCATCCAAATTTGTCCTCGCATCCACACACCCTCAGAAGTTTGGAGAAAGGGGGATCTACGTAGGAGCCCAACAAGATCGATTCACGAATCGCACGAAACAAGATAACATGACTCTTTTCGGTATCCGTGTCTTCCTGTGTATCCCACCATCTCCATACGCCAGAGCCATGCAGTCATCAGGCACAGGCCGATAAGGTTAAGGCAAGTAAGCATAACTACCCCAGATTCTTGATTTCACCTACCGGCTTTCCGTCGACGGGATGCGCATCCTTCGGATCTTAGGTCCTTAGAACTTAATGCTCGAGATGCCAAGATACACTACGTATGTGCGTGACCAAGAATACTTACCGACCATAACCAGGACTTCCATTTCTCCAGAAGACGCTAAGTCGGACACTTAACGCTATTTCAGTCACTTTCGCACTTCTAAGTAGGTTGCCATTCGCCTAATAATAGTATTATGCATCTAGGTATCCTGGTTGGTATGTAAGTGATGTATGCAAGCCTCGTACAACTCGTTTTCTCGTTTTTCCTTCATCCCGATCGTGACGTGACAAATCATCTATCGTAAAATTTTCTGCACACTTCGATTCCCCATTATGTAGTAGCAGTAGCACTAGCAGTAGTAGTAAGTGGTGTAGCGTAGTAGTAGTAGTTATTCCCCAGACTCCATCAAGCCACATTGGAACCAAACGTGCTGATTTAGCAGCCAGCTCTGTTGCGTCAAACGACCTTGTCCGCCGACCCGGTGCCCCAATAGTATCCCCCTCCCCCTTTTTTACCCTTTTGAATTGTGCTGTAACCCACCCAACCATGAACGCATCCAACGTCAAGAGGTATCATCGCTGAAACATTCATGCATACCTGAGCGGCGATCATGGACCCCTAAAAAGACGACGACAGAAATCAAAAAAAGCCAACATGGAAAATTTTTTTCGTAGCCCCCAAAAAACGCAACACGCAACACGCATCAAAGACAAACATCCACCCAATCATCGTAACAGTAGTCGTAGCAGTAGCAGCCGCGTAGCCATGTCTCTCTGCCATCGTACACACACCAATTGACCAATCACCGTGAATAGTAAGAGTAACAGTAACCGCAACCGTAACCAGAGTAGGTAGGTAGGTTAATCAGTGCACGAAAGGAAACGCCGAGCTATCGATGCCATAGGCACCAAGCTGGCCCATGATGCCGCCGCACCCGCCCGCCGGCGTGCCATCGTGCATGTTTCCGGCGGCGCCGAAGTGCTGCTGCGCCCACTCCATCTCGTCGGGCGCGCCCCAGAGCATGCCGTCGAGGTCCCACAGGCCGTGCTGGTCCAGCATGCCCATCATACCGCCGAAGCCCTCGGGCTCGAGGCCGATGGGCGACATGTGCAGGTCGGAGCCGTCGGCCGCGGCGGCAAGCGTGCCCATGACACCACCGCTGCTGTGGTCCGTGACGACCTGCAGGCGGGACATGGGGCTCTGCTGGGACTGTCTGAGCAGCGTGGGCTCGAGCTGGCGCGACGCCTCGTACATGCGCCAGACGACCTCGCGGGAGCGGCGGGCGGCGAGCGACCAGTCCTCCATGGCCTCGAGCAGCTCGAGGATGGTCTCGATCTGCTTCTGCCAGTCGGGCACGCGGGGGCTGTCCCACTGCCAGAAGATAGACACGAGCGGGATCATAGCCGCCTGGTAGAGGAACCACACGGCGTTCCAGCCGGACATCTGGTTGCGCGACCACTCGCGCGAGATGTCCTCGATGGTCTGCTTGGCCAGGTCGCGGCACGCCTCGATGGCCGCGATGTCGTGCTCGGCGGCGTGCGACGCGCCGCTGCTGGCCAGGTTCAGGAGCACGGGCCGGTGCAGCAGCATCCGCAGGTTCTGGTACCTCCACTTCATGATGCAGCGCGCGATGTACAGCGGCTCGGCGCATGGGTCGCTGGTGCGGAGCAGCCACGGCAGACTACTGAACCAGTTGACCAGCTGGCCGTCCAGATTGCAGCGGTCCTCGGCGCGGAGCAGCGGCGAGATCGCCAGCATATCCTGGATGGAGGTGGCGATTTTGCAGAACTTGATATTCTCGACCAGGGGCAGGATGCCCGCGTGCTGGGCCGAGTCACGCCCGGAGCTGACGCCGGTCTCTGGTGGTCGGATGTTGATAGCAGGGCCCCATCGGCCGAATGACGGGCGGCCCATGGTTGTTGTGGCCCATGTGTCGAGGCAGAACAAGCTCCACCAGGTACGTCTCCTCGTCTCTGCGGCGGCGATCTCCTTGCTTGTGCCGGCGGGGCCGTGAGCTAGGCTTTCGCGGTGAAGTCCAAGAGCGCTGGCCATCCTGATAGCGGCGCCAACAACAGCGTTGGCCATGTTAGGTCGGTTGATGTAGTGTAGGTAGTATCCTCCAATTAGAGCCAGGGCCTGGACGGTTTCAATGTGGCTGCTTCCAAATGAGTCCATGGGGAGATATTCCATAGCGCGGCTGTAGTAGTTAAGGTGGTTGTAGTCGTCGGATTTTAGAGCGGCGATGCATCCCATGGCGAAGACCATGTTAAGAAGTGCAAGCCAGGGTGCGTCGTATCGTTGTCCTTCAAGGTAGTCTGCTCGGAAGGAGGCCTCGTCTAGCATGGGAACGAAGACATGAACCCGCTTGAAGTACGCATCGATGAGTGTCTGGCCCTTCCACGACCACGGTACCCGTTGTGGCTCCTTGGGATTTGTGACCTTTTGTCTCATGATCGGGAGGTTGTGTGCCATTTCTACGCTGTTGAGTGGTGGTGTGAGTGAGTTCCGGAGGCCAGGTTGGACTTTTAGCATCACCATAAGCGCCGCCTTAATGGAAGAGGCACCCAGGTATGATGCTTGGCGGTCGACTGAAAGAGAGAGAGCGTTCACATCGTCGGCCTCAACGGGGATGGGGTCTCGTCCTCGGCGTTCCTCATCCCATTCGATGTCCCGGGATGGTATTTGCTCTAAGCTGGAAAGGCCCTGCTCAGATCCCGACATAGTAGGTGAGCCAATGTCGCCAGGAATGGGGGAAGTATGTAGCGGCGGCGAGGGAAGCGCCGTGGTAGTATCAACTTGTGGGCGGTCGAGCAGGTTAAGGAGCTCTTGACGAGGTAGTGGTAGAAGGGACTGGACCTCATGGTTGGGGAACAGACGCTTCAGGATCGACCGGCATTCCTCTAGGGACTGTGACAACGCCTCGAGTGTTTTTCTCGACGGGATCACTCTTTGGCGGTGTTTGTCATAGAAGCACCGCTTAGGAGCTCGACTAGAAAGACATTGACCACAAGGTTGTTGGCCGTCACATCGACTGATGTCAGAGTTAGCAAGCACGGCACTTTTTTCTAGAATGTTGCACAAGACCTACATTTTCCTGCGTTTGCATTCTGCGCATGCATGAGGTGTGGTAATACGCTTGGCTGTGCCGTTGCCGTTCGTCTTGGCACTCTCTGTAGAGTCTGTGGACTGCTTCCGAGGAGTAACTCCTTGGACTGGTCTCAAGTTAGACTTCGTAAAGATGTTGGTTTCAACATAGTATCACGACGATGACTTACAAGTGTGAAACATGCCACCTTGTGTGGGAATTGGTATACTCGGCGCCATGCTGGCTTAGGTACTCCCAAGTGCTCTGTTCAAGTCTGTGTAAGTTGTCGACGGTGAGGTTTCAAGTGATGTGAAAGTAAGCTTGAGCGAAGTGATATACACAGAGTTTCAAAATAGATATAAGCAATCCGGGGGATGTGGGGAGACCGTCTTGGGCCCAGGACCGACAACACGGGAGACGATGAAGATTTATATAGGATATTGCCTTGCAACCCATTTTGGCGGGGAGACGTGGAGAATCTGGAGATGAAGGGTTGGCAAATAAATTGTGTGGAGTAAAGTAACTCTAGGTGTTAGTCTGATCAGGAACCGAAGAGACTATAGCGTATCGGGTATACCTCCACACCTCCATATATCCTATAAGTATGAGCAGGCTAGACTTGTAGACTAAAGTTAGGGTAGGCAAGGAACGTGCCCTTCGTACCAGAGAACGTCAAGGTATGGACAGGTAGGGACGCGCATCTGGAGATCAATGCCGTGTTGTTGAGAAATGATTAGCACGTTCGCCACAAGAGACCACGGTCCCCGATAGATGATTGGTATAGTCGGGTGTGTCTATTCTAGATCTAGGTTAAGCAGGGGGTGGACGTATGATATCTTGCCATGTCAGGTTTAGTATATAGCATGATTTATCTGAGTTAGCCAAGTGAGTAGCATGCAACACTCATCAAAGAGCATAATGCCCTTTGTCAGCGGTAAAGACCTGACGTGCAAGCGCTTGAACCAATAGTGGACGGGATATGACAGCAGTGCTAGTGTTTCAGCCCTTGGACAGCCAGCCAGCTTTCCACTACAGGGACCAGGCTCAGATGCCGTTCGGCAGAGTTGAGATATAATCCGGACGCTTTCCCATGCGAGCAACGAGGTGACGTGCAGGCATTAGACGGCTTCTGAGAGCGTGGAGCGTGGAATAGCCTCCCGGCTTTGAAAGTGGGACTGGGGTAATAGTGTCATGCATGATGGGAAACTTCAAATAAGAATTTTTGGCGGGTTTCTCATAGCGCTGCCCAGAATCTGATGTTTTGGCGTGTGTCCTAGGCGTCTGGTCTGATTCGCGTGGAGCTCCTGGCGTGTGAAATCTCCGAGCCTGGTACCTTTGACGGCGACTGGGACAGATTTGGGGAAGGCCTGCTTGGATTTTCACTGGCTGGAGAGGACTCCCATGAACACTCCCTGAACCCCTGCTACTTAGCCACGGGTGCTATCGAGGGGCGACCCCGCGATCACTGCCTTTCTTTCAAGATTCCGAGCGGGATCAACGGCCAGAACTTGTAAGTATCCGTGATAAGGTTACAACCAAAGATTTTAAGCCAGTCTGCCAGATCTGTTAGCACCTGCCAGCCATCATACCTCGTACCCTTCGTACCCCTTCAGGCTGTCAGGGCAGGGGAGATGTGTGGCAGGGATCGTCGGCCTTTTTAGCTACAGTGAAAAGGGCTTGACCGGCAAGCGAGCCGTGCAAACGAGCAGGGGTGCAGGTACTGACTCAGTTGTTACGATAGTGAACGATGGGTGTGAGTCTTGGAACTTACACACACGGGCCGGCTCTATGATGAAGGAGAAGCCGCGCAGTCCACTCATGACCTCGACTTAATATACAGAACGTAGCAAGCGCCGACTTAGTGTCTCAGCGCCAGGCACGTATATGCGTGCACTTCATAATGAACCCCATATTTCGTACCATGAATAAGAATAGTACGTATGGAGCTGCACAATTCATACAATTGCTAGCTGCGAAGCGCTCTCGACTATGTATTCCCCAGGTCTGGGAAAGAGGTAAGTAAGCGACTTGTCAACTAGGAGAGAGCACCTAGTTGGCTCCCTTAGATTCCTGCAGCATATAGATAGATTATCTTAACAAGATATTGATAAGTTCTGAGCTGTCGTCTCATTTAGCGTCGCTAAAGTGAGATGAGATCAGGGGCGGAAAAGACGATGAGAGAAAAAATTCCGCGACGCCGGGGGGCGGAGAAGTGAAGCTTGAATGTGATTGGCCAGTCTTTCTTCAGCACCCTCTGCTAACGTAAGGCAGTTAGTCTCGGGAGAGCGGTACGGGCTCATGATGCTTTGTGTCTTGGCAGCATCTTGGGGTATGTACATCACGATCCCGCTTATGAGGGAAAACATCGTTGAAGAAGTTGGCCGGATGCTCGCGATCCCATGAGCTCGACTTGCCATTCTTGCTGAGGTTCTCATCGCCGACAACCATGACATAAGATAAACTGGATAGAGTCGACGTATCGTCCCACCCACGAACCATCATTTATCAAGATCTTTTACTCCAACTCGGACCAGGCCGACTCAGATATGGCAATGAGGTGCGATGCGATGCGATCGATGACCACTTAACTAGATGTCTTCGAGATGTGGCTCTCAGGGTCGCGCCAATGGACTAGCAGAGGCTTGTGCAAGCTTTTGCTCAAGTCCCGGGACCCTGCACGTTTCTCTCCGGATCGCCCATGACAATGCTCCCCTCCAAGCGTCTCTTTGCCCTAATCAGGTCCAGTTCCTGGCATGGCGTTCCCGCCAAGCTCGTCGATTTTTTACCCCACACTCTCGTCGGTTGGATCGCTGCACCTCTTTTCATCGTCGTACAGCAGGAGGGAGTGTGGAGTGCAGTGAACTTGGTCGCAACAGCTGACATTGGTGGTTATATTGAAACGCCACTCGCTTAAGCGCCTAGACGACAACGTTGAGATACTGGTGTCCTTTCCTAGACATCTAGTGATGCAAGTAGTGAGGCAAAACCGAGTGAAAGCGATAGAAGTCTCTATTTGGGGCTCTTGGCGCAGACTGTCATGACAGGATTCTGCTCTCTTAGAGGCTACGACATATTAAAGCTTGTCTATTCTTGTCTCCACACGTCCGTACTTGGAATCCTCTTGGGAATGCCCCATAGCCTCGAGAGTATTAGTCTACGCTTAAGCCGAGGCGAAAAGTATACGACGTAGGATACGCGTGTTGGTACTTTGGTGCGACCGCGCTGGATTCGGACAAGAGGCTTTTCTCGTGTCTCATATATGCATATTGTCTAAGTGAGAGTTATGTTGCGCTTATAGGGGCCGACGACCCCGATAAAGTAAGATAGGGGGTCCGTAGTTGACGAGGGTGAATAACAGCAGTCTGCGGCCTTTCCGATGGTGGCTGTGGTGGTTAGACACGGCTTTGAGGTGTTATTTCTATCGGGGTACCCCAGAAATTGGTGTGAACTCCTCCTTGAAGCTTATTATTCATGATGGGCCTTCATTGTTTGGAGTCAACGCCTGTGCCTCGTGAGTGGTCAAGAGTCAGTCCATGTAGGCCCCGACTAACATATGCAGATATTAACTGAGGAGGATAGCATTTGGACGGGTCCACGTGCCTCACTATCCCAATCGAGCCGAAGAGTCTGGCGTGCATGATAGATTATGCGTATTGGGCCAGATCAAGCTATGCGTCGTTCAAGCAAGGCCACGCTGGTGTGGCCGAAGTCCTTAATAAGAATGCTAGCCGAGCGTTTCCCTGACAGCGCAGAAATAATGAGAGACCAATCAGAGCAGGAGACGGGCTCGGTCTCATTGGCTTATAAATTAAAATTTCGCCGTCCATTTAGAATCATGGAGTGATGCTTCGAACGTCTGGGGAAAGTGTTGCGCCTCAATCTGCCCATCAACTCCTCTCTTGCCCTTCAAAGAACGCTGCAGGGTCTCGAAGCCCATTCCCGAAGATTCTCGACCTCGTCAGCGTTGAGTAACCCTACATATTGCAGATTGCGAGCAGTTGGGACTTGTCAGTTACGAGGGAAGGATCAACACCTAGCCTGACTCTTTAATATGCTGCGTGATAGCCTCCAAGCAAGAGTGGACTGTTTTTTAGACCGAGAACACCCATCTCCAATCAAAAAAGATAGCTAATGGGCCTATCACGAGCCTCTTAGCGGACTTAAGAAGCCAATCATGAGACGGTGATGCAGGAATTTGGGAACTGTTACCCCCTCCATACCTTCGGACTTGATTGGGTTGACTACTAGCTTACCAAAGCAACGACTCGCATACTCGAGTAGAGCCACTCAGGTTACCGCACTGGCATTGATCTACCTTGTAGAAGCACTTACCCGTCTCATAGCGAGGCCAACATCTCGAACAGCGCATATTGCATATGCTGCCATACACAGGAGGCAGAGTCGTACTTAGCGAAGGGAAAATAGGGATATTATGTGCGAAATTCCGGGAGAAAGAAGACAGAACGTTTCATAGAATTTTCGTGCCTGAAAGTTACGTCCACTTGGATGTCGTCCTGAAGAAATTTTTTAAACTTGAGAGTCGTATTGGGAAGCGACTTACGCATCCCCAGAATTCCACCCACAATATCAAGCATGTGGCAGCCACCTGGTTACTTTAGCTAAGTCGCGAACGGTAGCATCACGCATGGGAGGTATGCACTCCAGGTTTTCAGCGTAACTCGATCTCATTTCACCCGACTGGTTAGACTTCTATGGCAATAGTCAGCATGGCTATAATTATTTCATGTTGGCCCAGGAGGCCGCTAGACGTGCTGTCGGATACCGTAATTGAGGTTGCTGCAGAGGGTCTACGGTCCGACACGATGTCCCCGCCCTCTCCAGCCATGAGGAAGGATGGTGTGAACATGTAGCATCGTCAAGTCTGCCAAGCTTCCAGGCTTTTCAAAGTTCTCCACTCGTTCTCCAACTCCCCCAGAATAACCCGGATCTGCGGATGATATGCCTATGGGAATATCCTCTGCTGGTGGCTGTCACCTTTCCGGGGTCCACCTACTATAGCCGAAGTACCTGGCACCGGCTGCTGATGCCGTCGAATATGCAGGTATTTTCGATTGGTATGTACTGCTTCGTGATGATTTTGATAATTTCCTGCGCGACCATGCCGCCAGTAAACGCCGAGATGTTGTGAAGCTCGCCGCCGCCAGCTCTGGCTACCTCTTGGGCGGCTTGTAACGCCCTTTCATTTCCAGCCGCCTTTGGCAATATGCTGGTGATGGAGTCCATGATTTCTTCGGCGCTAGACGTAATACTGTGACTGGTCGCCACGAGGGCAAGGTAAATGAAGAGATTGGACACTGGTAGAGTGAAGGCGCCGTCGGTCTCGACCTTCATAGCCTCGGCCGCCTCATCGTTAGCCTTCTCAGCTTCTGTGGAAAGAGGGTCAGTACAGTTTCGAGATTAACCCCTAACAAGGATGTTGACTAACCATAAAGCTCATCGAGATTTGTCCTCGTTTGTGTTGCATTGATGAGCTTTACGAATCGAGCGTTCTTGCAGAAGAGTTCTACCTCGGCGGGATCGACGTCCTTGCCACCCGGTAGGGCCCTAGCAGTCTCTAGCACCTCCTGTGCATCTCTCCGAGCTTTTTCCTTGTATATGCTCTGCAATTTGACGTAGACGCTTGACTGGGCCTTCATATCGGGTAGGGCCCCAGGAAGAGGGAGGCAACCATGCTTGCGGTAGAATGTCTCGATGGCCTTTGCAATAATCCAAAACGCCGACTGGCGCTCAATCTATTGATGTCAGTCTGGAATGTTCCTCTTACATATCACTAGACCATACCTCGTCCGAGACTTGGTGGTTGAAGAGCTCCTGTACTCCGGGTTCTAATTCTAGAGCCTTGATGTTCTTGTTGATGGCCACTGCGGCCTCTTGGAAGTTCTCCTCCCCACCCTCCGGGTTGTTGGTCCTTGCCTTGCTGCGAACGAACTTTTCAAATGCCGTTTTATCGTCATACGTGATAGGATTCTGACCGTTATGCGACTGTCTCCATTCCTCAAGATAGTGGAGTAGTATGACGACATATGGCAAGTGTCCATGTTCATGGTCATCTAGAGCATCAATGTTCTTGGTCATATTCTGAGAAAACTCAATAAGTTCAGGCCAAGGGTTCAGAAGTCGAAGATCTGTTGTCTTCTCTACCTCAGGATGGGTGTCAACTATCGGGAACGTCCCTGGTAGGCTGATGCGAAAGTACGAATAAAAACCGGCGGAATGAATCGAGACTAGCGGAGTCCTGTTCTGATTGGCATAGGACTCGATAACCGATAGGAGTTCCTTTTTGATAGGATGTGTGTACATGATCAGAGTGAACTTGGGTGAAGTTTCTAGTGCGCTGGGTAGATCCAGAGTGCCCTATGTTATCCCATTAGCGGTTTGTTTCCATTGGTTATCTTAGGGAATCTCACGTACCTTTTCCTTTGGAAACCACTCTCCCTGTACCTCAGGGTTGAGTTCTTGGAGAAGCCTGGTGCAGCATTCCGACCGGAGTTTTCCCAGGCAGTCCTCATCGAGGAAGAAGTTGACGCCCAAGTCGGCCTCATTCACTATTGCATCATCTGCTATCGTAAACTTTCCTATTCCTGTTTGAAGAGGTTAGCATAAGCTTAGGAGAGTGAGTCGACGGGTGTTCGTACCTGGTAGAACAAGATTCTTCAATGTTTCCACCCCCACGGTACCAGCACCGGAATTCACCAGGAGGATATTGGCCGACTCGAGGGCAGCTTGGCCACTAGCAGCCCATAATCTGAGCTGCCTATCATACTTCTTCTCTTTCTCCGTCGGCCCATGGAGTATCGGCGGTGTCTGGCTCGTCACGATCTCAGTCATCTTCGCCGATATCCGGGATGATCCGTCGATGTGAGAGCTGACCAAATAATCCTGCCAATAGACTAGAAATTGTTGAAATTCGCTCACGGCAGATTATTTTGCTCTCAATCAGGCCGGCGAAATGAAAAGTTTCCTCTCTGATACTGTACGCGGCTTCTTTCAAGGTGATTATTTGATGAACAGGTACCTAAGGCAAACGCCAGCTGTGCCGCCGAGGACGTGCTTTCCGTGGCTGAGTGGCTGACAAGTGGTGGGTGGGGCTCAGCCGCACAACCATAAAATGCCCAGCCACAGGTACGTATTCGCTTCGCGATACCTTGGAGGTACCTACATCATAAGTACCTGGAAGACACATGTACATTTTGAACCAAGTACCTGACAATATAATGGAAATAATATTCATTCCAAATGCGCATAATTCATATTAGCAGGTATCTTATCTTGTTTAGAACTTTATACCTAATGAGAATCATTCTATATTTCACTATAGGAGTTCGTTGTTGCGTAAAAAATGAATGCACAAGACAGCCCGTCTCATAATGAAGCTTACATCATTTCTAGCAACTCCCTGTTTAGAGTTAATACTCGCAGTTTATTGAGAGCTTCCAAGAAGCCCATGTATGTACATCATTACTTAAGAGAAATCTAGGACAAACATGAATGCGGGTAACCTAGAGAATACAAGCTTAGACTGTCCCGCCGGTGACATCTAAGAGGGGCGCAAGTGACTCGTAGATATTGAGATGTAGCAATTAAACCTCTTCTGTATCATCTGGCATAGTTACTCCATGAAAACGCATATACAAACACCAAGTACAACTATGCCAGATCCACGGGGAGATGGGGAATGGGGAATGGAGAACGGGGAACGGGGATGAAGTAAGGGATAGCGAAGAGGACGGGAACGAGAATGAAAACGAGAAACCTGCCGAATCGGGAAAAGAAGAGAGTGTTTTAAGGCTCATGACTAGTCTAACAATGTCGTCATAATTTATCTTAATTTATAAAGTAAAGCCGAATACAGCATATCCGAATACCAAAGGCGTGGAGTCGCTCTAACAATGTGCGTTTGTGGGTCAACCCGAAAAGGCAAGTAGACCAGCTCCTTTTGATGCTTGCTATCAGTATTGTCGCATGTAAGATGTTCGGCAACGGAAGGACTCGACTGGAGAGCTGGCATAAGTCTGAGTCACGTATTGTGTCTTGAACACAGCATGGAGATAAGGCGAGGCGTGCCACTAACTAACTTTTGCAGAACGATGATATCCGCCAAGTATGCTTCATATCTAAGACAGTCACAAGGTTAGAATGCGGTGACTCTAAAACCGTTTCATGTAAGGAAATGGATATTCATGGAGGCTTTGGTGACATCTAAGAGGTAGTACGTAATAAAGGCTCCCGCAATACTAAATAATAGACGACCGCTACACCGCTAACTACATGTAAGGCATCGGTTGAAAGGGGGCTAAGAAGTATTCATAGTCTTTTCAATATGGTATAGAATTACAGAAAATAGAACAGTGTCTAGCAACATTGCGCGGTAGTCAGGACTTGTACACCGCGATAGTTGTGTCACATAGAACAATATGCGCCACTATATTGTTTCAGTAGGCTCGGCCCCGAGAATGCTGACCAATTCCTTGCCAACAGGCCCGTTAATAATGTAAAGTACGGCTCGGGCGTAGTATCTTGTTAAGGAGGGACAGAGGCCACGAAGGATTCGAGGTGAAGCTAACGAGTCATTAAACTGCGGCCGTTATCTGGCGAGTATCCATTGCCGCCACGTTCTCTATCGGTCTGGAAGCCTTTATATTATAGTTATATTAGTCTCTTAACCTTTGGGCCGTTGTAGATGAGCTTTGTAAAGATGCGCCGTAACGGTGCCCCGTAGAGCTACGGTTTACCGCTTAATTCTGGACCCGAAATAGTTACACGAGAAGTACTCACTATGTGATCACTAAGACTGTCTCTTAACTGTCCCTTTAGCCTCGGTCTAGCTGCCTATATATACCAAGTACATGCACGGAAGACAATTATGCCCGGCACGATTGGAATCCGAGTTCCGAGTGAAACCAGTGATACCTGCTACGTAGAATGAGTGAACCTGAGGATCGATAGAAAGCACTTCCAAGGTTGATACCGCCGTGCCTGTTAGTCGTGCGTGGCTAGCTGCAACGCCACCGACGTTGTGTGAGCTTGGCCACTGTGCTGTCGGCCGCGTCGTTTAAGCAATGATATTCTTGGCTTCGTGGATCATTCTTATTCGGACGACGGATGTTATTATTGTATCAGGTCACGATGTCCTCCTATCGCTGGAGGCGGTATTTGTCGTCATCCACATGTGGAGCGTACCAAGATGTGCAGGTGTATATGGGCTTCTGGATGAGCTTTGGAAGGCCGAATGAGAGTCATTACCAATTGGTGAGACAGCCGAGGTTGGTATTACCCATAATCGCAGGACCAATCCATTCGAACGAATTAACCTCGAACAAATAGGACTTGGTTTGCTACGGCCGTGAAAACAATCTAAGGGATACAATGTTACCAGTTCAATGGTACTGGTGATCCCGGGACAACTTCAAAGAGGATCAGGGTGGGGTCAGGGTCGCACTCACACAAGCAGATGCGAACTATGTCTCCGAGGAGCTATGTGAGCGCGATCTCAATAGGTGTACGGATGGCTTCGACAGCAATGATGGGAGGAGACACAGTGGGTAACTTCGCGTTATTTGGTATATCGGTGATTGGATTTTCGGCTTTCCTTACTCGAGATGTAGTATGTACCGCTTTCCAGCAATGTTTTCACGCTCTCGAATGACATATATAGGTGTCACAGGTGTATCTCATAGCAGAGAGAATCGTGACACAATCCTGTACTCTTAAAATCTTCTTAAAAGTGAGGTTTCTCCTGATAGAAATAAAGACATTTCAACACTCCTTGGGTGAACAGAAATGGAGCCAAGATCGGGAAACGCGAACAGGAGCGAAGATACCGAAACTCTAGTTCTCGCTTCAAGCGACTCAAGTTTACACCTTGAAATTGGCAGTCAAGAATTACCTGTGCTACGATTTTGGCTCCTCAGTATCGGGTAGGTTTACACCTATTCTGCATTCAGACTTGATCTGACGCGAGAGGAGGCTCCTCACTGGACTCCTGTTGTCCTTCCTCGATACGTCGATAGTTGCCACCAGCATCTTTGCAATAGCGACTGAATTTGACGACTTGACGATCGTGAACTGGGTGGCCTTGGCCTACACCTTGGCGTACCTGGGCTTTGCCGTCCTACTTGCTCGAATATCTGATGTTATTGGCCGTCGCGATGCCTTCATTATATTTTATTTTATATTTATCACATTTTCTATCGCCTGCGGGTTTTCCAGGAGCCTTGTCGAGCTGATAGCATGTCGAGCTGTACAAGGGCTCGGTGGTTCGGGTGAGTACGATGGCGTAGACTGTTCGCACGAGATGGCTGACTTGGCAGGGTTATATTCCATCACAATGATAATACTTCCAGAGGTCGCACCGCGGAAGATGCAGAAGTATATCGGAGGCCTGATTGGCGTTGTAATGACCTTGTCAAGTGTTCTTGGACCGGTACTTGGAGGTGCACTGACGCAGTATACGACGTGGCATTGGATATTCTGGATCAAGTGCGTTTACCCAACTAATGCGAGAGGATTGGAGTATACTAACAAGATATGTAGTGGACCCGTCGGTGTATTGTCCATGCTTCTCTTCTATCTTTCGTGGCCAAAGAAAGAATATTTGCCGATCGCCGAGAAGAAATCTTGGAAGGAACTCGACTACGTCGGCTCCATACTCCTGATTGCAGCTGCTGTATTGGTCGTCTTCCCATTTCAGAACGCTGGACTTGACGCGGATCAGTGGTCGAAGGCCAAGGCCATATTCGTTGCACCACTCGTCGCCGGAGTGGCTTTGTGGTTAGGCTTATTTATATGGTGTATCTACATTGACCTGCGTTGGGGACATGTGATGAGTGCAGCTCTCCCTGTACGCTTGTTAAGGGATCACGTGTACGCTGCAATAGTTGCCAACACGCTGCTCCTCGGATTTCCCTATATGCTTGTCATTTATGCATTCCCTCTTAGACTGCAGATAGTGAACGGCAAGGATCCTCTCATGGCTGGGCTTATGTTGCTTCCAATGCTAGGATCTAGCGCTGTGGGTTCCTTTTTCTCAGGGGCTTTTAACACGAAGAAGAATATGATATTCGAGACGGTGATCACGGGCACCTGCTTTGTGGTCCTTGGATGCGGACTCCTGTCGACCCTTTCGAGTTCACACGAGGTCGAACCCAAGGCCCTTGGATTCCTGGTTTTTGTCGGCCTTGGATTTGGAATGGTTGTGTCCACAGCTACTTTGGCGGCAAGAATCCACTCATCGGATAAAGATCACGGTTAGTTTCGCCTTTCACTGGAGTATTTTTGACTTCCTATGCTGACTGCACGATAGCTTCTGCGCAGGGTTTGGTGGCTCAGGTTCGAGTTCTAGGGGGTAGTATAGGCATTGCAGCCTCTACCGCCATCGCAGGTGCAATGCTTCGAAAGAAGATGAAACACGTACACGGTCGCCAACTTGCTTCACTCGAAGGCCGTAGCGACGTGTTGTCGCAGACGTTACCAGCCGCTGTCAGACAAGCGTATTCCGATGCTTTCAACGAAGACATGCGAGTATGTGCAATCATTGGGGGCGTTGCAGTACTCGTAGCCCTTGGTGCTTTTAGCCGGAAGCGGTTGACTTTGGACGGGCGCATGGAGCAGCAGTCGAAGGAGAAACTGGCGAGACAGAACGCTACTCAGTCCTCTCCAACGCTTGTTGACCATGCGGCTACCGAGTCTCTCCATAGTCAGGGGTAGAGAGGCTCAAAGAGCGCGCTGTTGAGTTGTGGAACAAAAGGAGACTTGAGAGCAGGCACAGGCTTGGTCGTTACAGGCATTTATTTGGCGTTTATATGCAACTGAAGGGTAACCGTTGAGAAATTGATTTTAAACATAGCGTTAGACATCGATTCATGCTCAGCCATACGAAAGGTCGTATGCTTCAGGAGGGACAGCTCGAGATAGGCTAGAATGATTCGGGAATTATGAAGGAAAAGCGGGAGTTGGGCTTAGACTAAAACGAAAATGTCCCTGGTCGGACAAGGACCTGGTAGGCAGGTAGGGTTGGTGTATGCGCAAGATGGCAGACCTTCGGCAAACTACCTAATAGATTGCAAAGTAGATTGTTGTAGGTATCTGCAAGTCCATTGTCGGTGATGTTTGAGTATCGTGTATGCCTGTTGAGCAATGCTATACTCAGGTGTGTATATGATATGTTGATGAATGAGGAAAGAATGCAACTGTAATTGCCTCGCAGGCAAGTCCACGAATAAAATGCTGCAGATGCTGGATACTAGGCAGTTGCAGCTCGTGGCCTGGTCCGTGCACAGGCACTTTCAGAAGCTTCAACCATATGAAACGACTTCGCTCCAGCTGCTAGCGTGGCTTGGCAAGGTTTAGCCAATCCTCGCTACATGCTTATCGGCGTTCTAATTTGAGCGATAGACGTTAGCGCAATTAGCAGGTTTCTGAACTCGACACCTTTTTGATTATTCCGCCTCTGTACCTCGTATTGTCATGACTTTGACGACGGCGTGAATTGGCACCTACTCACTGTCCTTGATCTTGTCAATTCTGACCTGGACCCTCCAACTTGCAGGTTTTGCCGTTGTATCCTCACCCATGAATCTGTAGAGGCGTTCCGCGCGTCCCTAGACTCTAGCTCAAACGGCGCCCTTCCTTAAAAAAGGGTCGTACGTCCACTGCATCCTCGAAACCCCTTGCGCGCGCATTTATCGACGAGTCGCTCACGTATTTCGAATGCTGCCCTCATATGCATCGCCGACCGGTTCCAAGATGATGTCCCGGCATCATTCCACTGGATATTCCAATGGCTACCCACGTAGCAACAATACCTTCGACATCTCTCCTCACAGGTTAGTGAACCCCTGTGAACTACTGCGCGTCGTGGGTTACAGGTAGCTTGGGGGATTGGGCATTCTTATGTGGGAACAGCCTTCTAACTTCTGTTATGTCAATTAGATTCCAGCCGCGCGCCACGACCCCTGCAGCTCGCCGACGGAAGAGCCTGCTGACGCGATTGGGTATAGTTGCTGTTGTCGTCATCTTGATTTGGGTGTTCTTACGGCCGGGAAGTGGAGCATTCACCTCAATATTCTCGCTGGGCCTGATAGATACGACCGGCGATGTCTTGATGGATACTGTTCGTTACTATGATCTTTCAAACGTCCAGGGGACGGCTCGTGGCTGGGAAAGAGAAGAGCGGATTCTTATGTGCGTACCTTTACGAGACGCCGAACCGCACCTGAACATGATGTTCTCGCATCTCCGCAACTTCACCTATCCGCATCACCTTATCGACCTTGCGTTTCTCGTTTCAGACTCGAAAGACAGAACGTTAGAAGTGCTCGTGGAGAAATTGGAGGAGCTGCAAGCCAGTGAGGATCCGAAACAACCTTACGGAGAGATATCCATTATCGAAAAGGACTTTGGTCAGAAGGTTAACCAAGATGTCGAGAGTCGTCACGGATTTGCTGCACAAGCAAGTCGTCGAAAGCTGATGGCTCAAGCACGTAACTGGTTATTGAGCGCAACCCTTCGGCCATACCATTCGTGGGTTTATTGGAGAGATGTGGATGTGGAGACCGCACCGTTCACCATTCTGGAAGACTTGATGCGCCATAACAAAGACGTCATTGTGCCAAGTGAGCTAGCCCTATATTTCTTTGATTTCTCTATTCCGTTGCTGACAATATTACAGATGTCTGGCGACCACTCCCTGACTGGTTGGGAGGCGAGCAACCGTATGACTTGAACTCGTGGCAGGAATCGGAAACTGCACTAGCACTTGCCGATACCCTCGACGAGGATGCTGTGATTGTAGAAGGTTATGCCGAATACGCTACGTGGCGTCCCCATCTTGCCTACCTCCGAGACCCCTACGGTGATCCAGATATGGAAATGGAGATCGATGGTGTCGGAGGTGTTAGCATTCTAGCTAAGGCAAGAGTGTTCAGGTCAGGTGTCCATTTCCCTGCCTTCAGCTTTGAGAAGCATGCCGAAACTGAAGGCTTCGGCAAGGTAATGCACCCCCACCCTACCTGGATTTCTGAATTAATACTAACAGTAGAGGCAGATGGCTAAGCGTATGCGATTCTCCGTTGTTGGTCTTCCTCATTATACGATTTGGCATTTGTACGAACCCAGTGTGGATGATATCCGACATATGGAAGTAAGTTAGAGTCTCGGTGCAACTACACTGATGGAGTCATACTAATTCATAATTAGGAGATGGAAGCAGAGCGTCAAGCCAAAGAGGCCGAAGAAAAAGAGAAGCAAGAACGAGAGAAGAAGGTTAAAGAGCAGTTCGGTGACACTAACGCTCAGTGGGAGCAAGACAAGACTCAAATACAGAATCTGGCTAATGAAGCCAAGAAGGACCAGAAGTCCGAGTCCAAGCAAAATGCGGGATCTCAAAGCAAGGAGGAATCGAGTCAAGACTCTAAGAAGGCAGGCGGCGATAAGGTCGAGGAGAATCCCAAGAACAACCAGTTTAGGGTAGCGCCCTAGGCAATGATATCTAGGATATAATGACCGGGTGGCCTTCGGTTGTAACCAGGACTCTCACCACACTGCCGGACTTATTTCGCATGAATGAGCAAGGGGAATACAAAAAGCCGTTTGGGGCTCGGGGACGGATAGGCGTGCACACGTGTGATCAATATGGTCGCTTGTACAATACTGAGGACCATGGTGAGGATCATGGCACTGGCGTTTTTGGTAGTGTCGATGCATGATTACGAAGCATGGAATATATCGAACGCGGCAAGGGACTCGCGTTCGTTTGATTGTATAGACTGGGCCTTGAGGCTACATTACCACTAGTAGATATTTTGTTAAAGTCATCCTGGCGATTTCACTTCTTGACGGAGTCGTAGCTCACATCGTAATTGCTCTCATGTGCATTTTTATGGTGGATTCCCCTATAGGACTGGGGAACCCGTGCCTGGACCTATGGACCCCTTTAATTGTCCACACCGTTATCAACGCTAGCGGTCCCGCAGTCCCGCAGCGGCCGGGGCCACGCTGTCACTATCGGATAAAACACCCGCCGATTGAACCCAGCCAGCTGGCGCCGGTTTTCTGGCACGTGCAAGATTTCTAAGGGACCCGTCACAGGCGCGATACCCTTCGATCTGGTTACTATTATTCACGACATGTGGTCCATATCTGCCTATTAAATCGTAATTGGGTAATGAGAAGGGCCTTGCATTATTTGAAGCCTAGCGACGCCGGGACACATTCCTCGAATTACTGTCCTCCCCATTCTACGTGCCAATCTACACGCCAATTCTGCCGACTCCTAACTCCGATTGCGCGACGACGAGGCTTAGCCTATCTTTCGTGAACCGAGCGTCGCCTTCGTAGGCGAGGATGAGTCGAGATGAGCAGAGCAACAATACCATGGAACCGGAACTTGCGCCCGAGAGGAATAGCTCGGGTCTCTCGCTTCACCAAAGCGCGGCAGGGAACACGGTCATAAATCCCAGCACCCAAGTGCACAATACGGAATACCGAAGCCGACCCGTAACGGTAGCCGTCGACCCGGTGTCCTTGGTCATATCAGAATGCATATCGGTCACTTCTGCTATGCGAAAGCATGCCCGGTGGGCGGGCTCTTCAGTATCCTCCATACTCGGCGGCAACCCGAACCCTGTCCAGCTAGGCCCGCCTAGTCCCCTTCTCCGGCCGGGAAGCAAGAGCTCTACCACTAGTTTTGGAGCAGATGGCGCACAGGACTTTGGGGTTGCGAACCGGTGGGGTTTGCGCGGAAAGAGAGGGAAGAGCATGCAAGATAATCCACTGATGGCTGGGTTCGGGCGTCTTCGCCATGAGCTGTCGAGTTGTAAAGGTGATATAAAGCTCCACCGGAACTGATAGAAGACATATTGACATGGTCCTTAGATATCCACCAATTCGACGCCCCCGCGCTCCTGAACCCGTTCCTTCAAGTCATACAGGCTTCTTCGACGTCTGCTCCTATCACGATCCTCGCGCTGAAAGCGATTCGGAAGTTCCTCTCCTATGGGTTTATCAACCCCGGCTCGCCGCGATTTCCACTTGCTATGCAGTCTTTGTCGACGGCGATAACACACTGTCGCTTTGAGGCCAGTGATTCTGCCCAAGATGAGGTCGTCCTGCTTATGATCTTGCACCTCATGGAGGATATGCTTTCTGGTCCCGGCGGTGCGCTGCTGAGCGACGAGAGTGTCTGCGAAATGATGGAGACCGGCCTGACTATGTGCTGCCAATCGCGATTGTCCGAGCTTCTTCGCAGAACTGCCGAGGCGGCTATGGTCCGTATGTGTCAAATCATCTTCGAGCACTTGAAACATCTGGAGGTCGAAGCCGGCGACGACTTAGACGCCCTGGACAACCAAACAAATGGAGATATGGAAGGTGTAAAGATGGTTCCGTCTACTAATGGAAACGACGTCATTGCATCTTCTGATGCCCCCACTAATGAACCACGAGAATCCTCTGGGTCTGAGAATACTGCTCATGACGCAGATGAGAAATCAGCGAGAGCATCAGAGGACTCCGACGATTCTGTAGATATTAAGCCTTATTCGCTGCCGTCTATGAAGGAGCTATTTAGAGTTCTTGTGGACCTCTTAGATCCCCATGATAAGCAGCAAGGCGATACGATGAGAGTCATGGCACTACGCATAATACATGTTGCCCTGGAAGTTGCAGGACCATCTATAGCAAGACATCCAGCTTTGGCTGTGGTTGCCGAAGATCGGTTATGTCGACATCTGTTTCAGCTTGTGCGATCTGACAACATGGCCATTCTACAAGAATCGCTCATTGTGGCTGGAACACTACTCGAGACTTGCCGAGGGGTATTAAAACTGCAGCAAGAACTCTTCTTGTCCTATCTGATCGCATGCTTGCATCCACCGGTCGAGATACCACGTGAGCCGAATATCGATCCTTCGCTCTATGATGGAATTCCACAGAGGCCAAGTGGTGTAAAGCCTCCTCCGTCCCAGGCAGGTAGTGGTAGGTCGACGCCTGTGCCAGTTAAGGATCGGCAGAAGCTGGGTATGGAGGGCGGTGCGCGCAAACCAGACGCTCGTCAAGCAATGGTTGAAAGTGTCGGTGCTCTCACCCGGATGCCGTCATTCCTCGTGGAGCTCTTCGTCAACTACGATTCTGATGCCAATCGTGGTAATTTATGTGAAGACATGATCGGCTTGCTTTCCAGAAGTGCTCTACCCGATTCCGCAACTTGGAGCACCACTAGCGTTCCCCCTCTTTGTCTAGATGCCCTGCTTGGCTACGTTCAGTCCATAGCTGATCGCCTAGATAATCCCGCAGTCACGGATGGGCTACCTGATCGAGAAGCTCTTCGAGAGGAGAGGCATAGGAAGAAGATAATTATTAAAGGTGCGACCAAGTTCAATGAAAAGCCAAAAGAAGGGTTAGGATATCTCAAGGAACAAGGAATCATTAGTGACGATCCCGCGTCAGCCGCCAAGTTCCTCAGAAGTACGTCTCGAATTTCCAAGGCAATTCTGGGTGAATTCCTATCGAAAAGGGGCAATGACGAGTATCTCGTGGCCTTCTTAGATCTCTTCGACTTCTCGGGCAAGCGTGTCGACGAAGCAGTCCGACTTCTTCTCGAGAGCTTCCGGCTCCCGGGCGAGTCACCGCTTATCGAGCGAATAGTGACTGCCTTCGCGAAGAAGTATTTCGCAAGCTCTGGCTCAGATGTGGTTGCGAGTGAGGATGCTGTGTTCGTTCTTACCTATGCGATCATCATGCTTAACGTGGACCAACACAGCCCCAAACTCAAGGGCAAAAAGCGCATGGAGCTCGCAGACTTCGCGCGCAACTTGCGAGGCGTCAATAACTCCAAGGACTTTCCTCCTGAATTCCTTGAAAGTACTTTCGAGGCAATTAAAAACAATGAGATCATCCTCCCTGATGAGCATGATAATCAACATGCATTTGATTATGCGTGGCGGGAGCTGTTACTCAAGACTGAATCGGCGGGACCGTTGGTTCTGTGCGATACGAATATTTACGATGCTGATATGTTTGCCACGACCTGGAAACCGATTGTCTCGACGTTGTCTTATGTATTCATGTCGGCAACGGATGACGCAGTCTTTTCTCGAGTTGTCACTGGGTTCGACCAGTGTGCCCAGATCGCTTCGAGATACGGCATCACGGATGCTCTGGACCGTATTATCCAGAACCTGAGCCACATGACCACGTTGGACACGGATGACCTATCGAACACTGCCCTCAACACTGAAGTTAAGGTGTCGGATGATAGCGATAGCGTCATGGTAAGTGAACTTGCCGTTAAGCTCGGCAGGGACTTCAAGGCGCAACTTGCTACTCTTGTCCTATTCCGTGTTGTGAAGGGAAGCGAACAAGTCATCCGCGATGGCTGGCGACATGTAAGTTCTAACTGCGCAGTACGATTTAATCGATGCTGATCGATCTAGATTATCCGCATTTGGTTGAAATTATTCATCAACTCTCTTATTCCCTCATTCTTCAATAATGACTCCGAAAAGCTGAAGCTCCCCAAAATTCCCCTTCATAATCCGACTCAAGTTATCGATCGGGCGGCGAAAACTGCTGATACCGGCTTATTCTCTGCACTATCCTCGTACATCTCTAGTTATGCAGCCGATGACCCACCGGAACCCTCAGCTGAGGAGGTCGAAAGCTCACTAAGTACAGCGGATTGCATCAAGGCTTGCGACTTAGAAAGTGTATTCGCGAATATCTCGTAAGTTTCCGCCACGCTGATCGATTACACAATACTAAACGTATCATCAGAGCTCTCCCAGCCGACTCCCTAGCACCACTCATTGAGGCTCTATTAAATGAGTTGCCTGACGATGAAAGCTCAGCTGTACCTGTCATCACGGTAAAGACAGACAGTTTGCCTTCCTCGCCGATTAGCGCATCCAAGCCTGCAGCTAGAAAACCGACCTACGATCCTGCGGTAGTGTATATACTAGAATTTGCTACTATACTCGCCCTGAGAGACGATGAAACGGTTGGATCACTCGGCAAGTCAGTGGCCGACGCTCTTCAGATGATTTTACGTGATTCTCCTCAACACCACCCCATCCTTGTTTCGCGAGCCGCTTTCTATCAGTTCAGCGTATTGAAAGCTAGTTATGTAAGTCACCTCCAAAGCCACCGAAAACTCGTCCATACTGACGATTTAGGATCATGATTTCGTACGAGCACCTGTACTTTTACACGCTATATCGAGTTTCCCGAAGGAAACCCTTGCGAAGACATCGCAGCTAGTCTTGCAGGGATTAAAGCTCTGCATCGAGCAACCAGGTCCTCTGCGCAGCGAGATTATGACTTCACCTGACTTTTGGGTTATCCTACGAACTCTTGCCGGCAATCCGAATGCGTCCCCGACCGTCTTTGAGATTCTGGAGGGTGGAGTTTCGGGCACGCCATCAGCTATCATCGCGGATAACTACGAAGCTGCCATTTCCCTGCTAAACGAGTACGCCACCGCCGCTAAGGTCGGCGCGCTAGTCGAGCAGAAGGGCGAGAGAAGGCAGCGAAATGCTCGACCCAAAAAGGAGGCCTCAAGGTATGTTTTTTATTAGTTCCTATATCGTGATCCATTTTACTAATTAGTAATAGTGATAATGCTGTGGTCTCGCGGGGCGTGAAAGCTGTTAATCTCATTTCTAGCATGACAGCTCGTAT
Source organism: Hypoxylon sp. FL1857 (assembly GCA_022578955.1). Taxonomy (NCBI): domain Eukaryota; kingdom Fungi; phylum Ascomycota; class Sordariomycetes; order Xylariales; family Hypoxylaceae; genus Hypoxylon; species Hypoxylon sp. FL1857. Next base: position 257,340 of record MU400406.1, read on the forward strand.
TCCTCATTTGATGAAACAGTCACATCTTGAAAATAGCGAGGGTAAGTCTCGTCCTATGCACTTGCGCTACACTTAACTAATCGTGTTGTAGCTTGGTCAGCATACTGGCTTCCTATTTTCCAGGCTCTCACGACACAATGCACCAATCCATGCCGCGAAGTGCGATCTCTAGCATTTTCATCACTCCAAAGGTCACTCCTTTCTCCTGAGTTAACCTGTAGTGACCATGAAGAATGGACTGCCATCTTTGGTGAGGTCTTGTTCCCCCTGATCTTGAGGCTTTTAAAGCCGGAGGTCTATTCGACGGATCGAGATGGCATGAGTGAGACGAGGGTGCAAGCCGCCTCGCTCCTCTGCAAAACATTCCTGCAATACCTTGTTCTCCTCTCTAAATGGGACGGCATGCTGGATCTATGGTTGAAGATTATCGATATCATGGATAGACTCATGAACAGCGGCCAAGGCGACAGTTTGGTGAGTATCTCTGCCTGGTTTTCATTATTTGCAACTCATAGCTAATTCAATATTCAGGAGGAGGCTGTGCCCGAGAACCTGAAAAATGTACTACTATTCATGTCGAGCAGCGGATACCTCGTCCCGCCGAGCAAGGACCCGTCACAGGAGAAGCTATGGGTAGAGACGTGGAAGCGAATAGATCGCTTCTTGCCGGATTTGCGTGCCGAACTGGCGTTGGAAGAACCGGAACCGGAACCACAAGAGAAGCAGCCACAGGCTGAACAACCAGCCGAACAGAAAGCCGAGGAGAAGAGTAATAACCAGGAGCAAGTTGCAGCTGCATGAGAGTTGGTATAAAACACACGGAGCGCGTGTATCGTTCGTGAACGTAAGCTATAAGCTAGAAAGAACATTCGGTACGAATTAGAGCAGAGAAGAGCAGAGAAGAGCAGAACAGGGCAGAGAGCGCTGGTCTGGTGGATTGTATAATAGAGTGAGTTGAAAAGGGGCACCCCTACAGTGGAAAATATACCTATATACCTATGCCTTAAGTTTACTTAAGGGTTTATGTCACAAAAAATAGGCAGCGCGGTCTCGATTTGGGCTCTGTGATTGGACGTAAGGCGTGGAATCTAAAAGTTGCATCCTCTTTAAACTAGCTGATATTACTTGTTGGTATAAATCTAGGGTGATCTATGAGATAATACCAATATCAGGGAAGCCCGTGTATTTAAGGAGCAGGCTGTCTGGCGCTTTTACTGGAGCCTACTGTTATGGATACTGGCGTTGGTAGCTAAGGGGCCGGGACCCACCACTAAGGTCGCTTCCTAACGCACTGACCACATCGTTATCGATAAGGCATAGACTGTCGCCTACCAATTTGTTCGGCGCAAACGATCGCGACTTTACACTCTTCAAACACAACCTTTTCATTGTGAAGTGATAGCAGAATTAGACACATCACAACCAAAGAAAATCTAGCAAGATGGCTTCAAACCAATCCATCTCCACGTATGTGTCATTGCACTCCGACACATACAATCCAGTTTTGTCCCCCTGTACCGTTTGACTTGCTAACCAATCACCCACAGCGTCTACGTGCGGAATCTCGAGGAGCGCGTCAAGCCCGAGCCCCTCAAGGAAGCGCTCTTGGCCGTGTTCTCAGAGTACGGCCCCATCATCGACATCGTCGCCAAGCGCAACCTCAAAGCTAAAGGCCAAGCTTTCATCGTCTTCGACCGCCCCGAGTCCGCTCTCCAGGCCGTCGAGGAATTGCAGGGTTTCGAGCTCTTCGACAAGCCAATGCAAGTCGCGCTTGCGCGTACCCGAAGCGATGCAACGGTCCTGAAGTCGGGGAATAAAGAGGAGTTCGAGCTGCATCAGCGCAGACGACTAGCTGAGAAAGGTGGGTTATCTTCTTAGATAGATCGGTTCAGAAGAGAAACATGGCTAATATAAGATCGCTACAACAGACAAGAAGAAGGCCGCCGAAGCAGCAGAAGAGCAAAAACGCCTCAAGCGTCCCGGCGCCGTGCCCCCGGCAGGCGAAGCAGCCCGTCCCGCCAAAGTCGCGCGCGGCCTCAAGCCCACTGGTCCGTCTGCTGGCCCCAACGCTGTTGTTCCCGACGAGTACCTCCCGCCGAACAAGATCCTGTTCGTGCAGAACCTGCCGGACGACTACCACGACATCGAAGCTCTCACGGGCATCTTTGGACGCTTCGAGGGATTCAGAGAAGTGCGGTTGGTGCCTGGCCGAAAGGGCATCGCGTTTATCGAATACGAGGCCGAGGCGGGTGCTATTACCGCAAAGGAGAATACCGCGGGTATGTCGCTTGGCGATAAGTTTATCAAGGTCACGTACCAGAGACAGTAAGTCTAGGTGCTGTGGTGTGGTAGTTAATCTCATTGGCGAATTTGCAAGGGAGGAAATGGGAAATTTTGTACGATAGGTGTCTACCTTATACCCTTTTTTTGCTCTTGACGTAGATACCGGTAGTTCGTAGCAGACTTCAGACAAATACAGGCTAGTTATGAGCTTTGAATACAATGGATCTAAGTGCTCTCAATTACATCCGTTTTCTTCAATGTCCATGTTATACGGTATATATGTAGAAATCCAAGGTCATTTGAACTTGTTGGTATCACATTAGGAATACAGATACACAATGACTACCTCACAACGAACGATGCAATTCATGACACGACCAACTCCTATTCGTCTCAGCCAAACAATGCTTCCCATAACTTCAGACTAGAAGATGACATCGTCATCCTCGCCAGTGGCCAGTATATCAGCCGGGCCCGACTCGTCAGGCTGGACGTTCTCTTGGCCGGCCTTTGCTTGGGCTTCTTTCTTTGCCTTCATCTCGGCGTCTGCTGCGGCTGTGTCTCGTTGCTTCTTGCCGGCAACCTTCTTCAGCCTGTAGAACTCTTCTCGATCCAGCTCGTCGAGCTCAGAGTTGATGTCTTGCCTAGCGTTAGTTACTTTGTTCCCCAATATCACTAAAGAAACCAAACATACATTTGATGGTATTCTCTGTTCTGGGAATAATGACGTGCTCACTGCATTTCAAATTGGTCAGTTTGTACTTCCGAATGAGTTGGAGAGGCTGAATTACATGGCGTTCACTAGGGTTGCACATCGTTAGCTTAGTCCCATTCATCTCTCTTGTTTAGCCGCTTACCTCTTCGGTTTACAACCTTAATCACTTCGTCCAAGATCACGAAGGCGGTCTGTAGGCTAGCAAGCTCTACTAGCGTCTCTACTGCGCGAGCATAAGTCTCCCTGCATCTCTGGACCTGCTGTCCACCCTTGCCTAAACCTGTTAGGCCGAAGTCGTTGTTGCCCTCCGTCAAGTAGCTCTCGAATGCGGGTAAAAGGACACCAGAGACGTTGTCTTGCTTGGTGCGTAGCCGGAAACGCGCCGATCTAGCTGACTCTTGAACTTGGTAGCCGATATCTCCTCCTACGGCGTATGTGACCTCCGCCAAGGAGAATGCAGCGATCTGCATGACCCGTCCCATCTTGCGCTTCGCCTCGTCGATTCGCCGTGTGATCTCTATGGTGATTGTCAATGCCGGTAATAATCAATGAGTAATTTTCGTGTAGGTATACCTCGGAAACGTCTACATATGCAAGTCAGTAAAGATAGCAAGCTAGGATCGGGTTAGTGAGCTTCACATACTTGGTAAGGGCCTCGCTCTTCCGCTTCAGTAAGCTGTGGCCCGTCTCAGCTCCCTTGAGCTTCGCCTTCATAATACCCAACGACTGTCTCGTCGGGAAGACAGCTTCTCGGTCCTATAAGTGGCGTCAACATCGTGCCTAGCTTCATCTCTAACCGCAACCAGCCAGAGGGACATACTCCAGCTCCCGACATTGCGTATTGTTAGTCGAGCTTCGGTCTTCCTTCGTATGGGTATTAATCGAGGGTTTCCGGGGCTCTTTCAACACGATAGCGTTATCGCGAATTTAATTTGGGAGCAAAGACAAAACAAAGCTGATTGGCAGGGAGTTGGAGGTCGTTTCGGGTCTTGATGTTAGTTAGGGACTCGTGACGGCTTGGTGTAGAGTCGAGTCCCACCTTCAAGTTGTTAGAGGCTGGGTACATGACGGAAGTAGCTGAAGTTAGAGGCCGACATCAGTTGGATGGAAGCCCCCCCCCCCCCCCCATGTCTCGGTTTAGTGAATAACTGGCGTTTATTATCCTGATATACGCATGAAGTTACACCTAGTAATTGAATAACGAGGTTCTAGCTCTTACAGGACGAACGGGGCTTCCATGGTCCTGGAATCCCAATAAAAATCCTAACCAATCCCTACCTGAACTTTTAGAAATAGTCCAGAGCTGTCGCGGTCACGGTCACGGTCGCCTCCTTCGACGCCTGAGGTCGAGAATTAGCCGCCCCCAAATATCTTCACGACGATGCCCTGACTCTCTCAACTTGCCCGTCGACCTGCAGAGATCATCTGCGTGCGATCGCGCGTACCGACAATCGACGGCTTCTCTCTGGTCAAAATGCCGCCAAATGGCCTGACAAATGGCATCCGAACTGCCCGACAACCAGACCTGCATCTTGTCGTGAGTAGCCTACGCCGTCGCCGTCGCATACCCGTTTTAGTCCTTAGCTAATGCATTGTTCTAGATCGACGAGGATGCCGTCTACGAACAAGATATCCTGCGGGACCCCGGCAGCACAAAGCCATGGCTAGCCTACATTCAATTCAAGCTCCAGCATGGCACCGTCCAGGAACAAGCCTTCGTCCTTGAACGAGCCTGCGTACAACTACCGAGGTCATACAAGCTTTGGAAGATGGTGAGCAGATCTTGGATCAGTTTCACTCGCGACACGTCATATGCTAATATTAGGTAGTACTTGCAATTCCGAACCAAGCATGTCTCAAAGCTGAATGCCGCCGTCTTTGCTTCCGAATTCAAGAAGGTCAACGCCCTGTTCGAGCGGGCATTGATCCTGCTGAACAAGATGCCTAGGATATGGGAGATGTACTTGAAATTCTTGATGAAGCAGCCTCTCGTTACACTTACGCGCCGCACTTTCGACCGAGCACTACGAGCGCTACCTATAACCCAGCACAACAGGATATGGGCTCTCTATAGACCATTCGCCAACTCCGCTTCAGGCGATACCGCAGTGAAGATCTGGCGCAGGTATATGCAGGTTCACCCCGAGGATGCTGAGGACTTCATCGAGCTTTTGACACAAGTTGGCCTGTATACTGAGGCTGTGAAGAAATACATCGATATTCTCAACAACCCGCGCTTCAATAGCAAGCATAGCAAAGGACACTACGAGCTATGGAGCGAGATGGTAGACCTGCTCGTCGAACATGCCAACGAAATCGAAACGGGTCACGAGACCGGCATTGATGTCGAGCGAATCATTAGGAGTGGTATCGACAGATTTGCAGACCAAAGAGGAAAGCTTTGGAATGGTCTGGCTACGTACTGGGTCAGAAGAGGGAGCTTCGAACGTGCGAGGGACATTTTCGAGGAGGGGATCACGACCGTCATGACCGTCCGAGACTTCACCCTCATCTTCGACAGCTATGCCGAATTCGAAGAATCGATCATTGGTGCGCTAATGGAAATGGCGACTCAGCGAACGGAAGAGGGTAAGATGGATGAAGATGCCGACTTTGACCTAGATATCCGTATGATGCGGTTCGAGCAGCTCATGGACCGGCGGCCATTCCTTCTGAACGATGTATTACTACGACAAAATCCCAACAGTGTGTCGGAATGGGAGAAACGCGTGGCACTTTGGGGAGACAACAAAGCCGAGGTTGTGCAGACATATACAGACGCCATTGCCGCAATCAACCCGAAGAAAGCTGTTGGACCCTTCCACCAGCTGTGGGCAAACTATGCGAAATTCTACGAAAAGGGAGGTGATATACGAAATGCGCGAATCATTATGGAGAAGGCCGTCAAGGTCCCATTCAAATCGGTTGCCGAACTGGCTGACATGTGGATCGAGTGGGCGGAGATGGAACTCCGCAACGAGAACTTCGACGAAGCAGTCAAGATCATGGCAAAAGCTGTACAGGCTCCGAAGAGGTCAACAGTGGACTATTTCGACGAGACACTCTCCCCGCAACAAAGAGTCCACAAAAGCTGGAAGCTGTGGAGTTTCTACGTCGATCTTGTGGAGAGTGTGAGCTCGCTTGAAGAGACGAAGAAAGTCTACGAGCGCATATTCGAACTGCGGATTGCTACACCACAAACCGTTGTTAACTACGCTAATCTTATGGAGGAACACCAGTACTACGAAGAATCATTCAAGATATACGAAAGGGGTCTTGACCTCTTCAGCTATCCCGTGGCCTTCGAACTGTGGAACCTCTATTTGACTAAAGCGGTGGATAGGAAGATTGGTATAGAACGACTGCGAGACCTCTTTGAGCAGGCGGTTGAGGATTGCCCACCCAAATTTGCGAAAGTGTTATACCTTATGTATGGTAACCTGGAGGAAGAGAGGGGACTGGCAAGACATGCCATGCGCATCTACGAGAGAGCAACCCGTGCGGTTTCAGATGAGGACCGAGCAGACATGTTCAACTTTTACATCACCAAATCGGCATCGAACTTTGGGTTGCCGTCCACGAGACCAATCTACGAAAGGGCTATCGCAGCCCTACCCGACGAAGAGGCCAGGGATATGTGCCTTAAGTTTGCGGATATGGAGAAGCGCCTCGGCGAAATCGACCGCGCCCGCGCTATCTACGGCCACGCCTCACAATTCTGCGACCCCCGCACCAATCCAGCGTTCTGGACTAAGTGGGAACAGTTTGAGGTGCAGCACGGCAACGAGGATACGTATAAGGAGATGCTGCGGATCAAGCGCAGCGTCCAGGCACAGTACAATACGGACGTTAATTTCATCGCGTCGCAAGCCATCGCGCGTGCCAACCAGACACGAGGAGCAGCTGGAGAAGCTACGAATGGGACAGATCCAGAGGTGGCAGATGCAATGGAGCAGCTGGAGCGACAGGCTCGCGCCCCAGCAGGGTTTGTGGCGTCGAGCACGGGGATCGCAGGGACGATAGCCAAAGAGCAGCAGCCCGCGGCTGTGGCGAATCCGGATGCCATCGATGTCGATGGCATGGATGACGATTAACATGAATACTTCTCACTCACACACGGGCCCCGGTCATTGGCTCTCGGCACTTGGCATAGTGGACTTTAGGAGCTGATACGGCACGGGGCGGCTAGCAATGCATTCCATATGTAATGGGTTTCTTTTTTCGCGCGCACAGCAGATACCTGACTACTATACTACCTTGACTACCTTACCTTACCTAACCTGATTAAGCTAAACCTATCTACCTCCTATTCGATGAAGACTACGTGACATCTATCTGATATCCCCAACATGCTTGACTGATAAATACCACATCATATGATTGACTCTTCTGTCTTGTTTGATAGTAGCATGATTAGAGGACCATAATAGCTTGGCCCTATGCAAGTCTTGAGAGCTATTCCCCAATGCTGTAGTTCTGTATTGGTCGCCCCAAACGCCTTGCCGTGGAGAGGGTATGATAGTATAGTATCTACGATCTTACGAATAGCTTACGTCTGTATGTCATAGTCGACGCTATATGACGTTATATACACCTCTCCTTTAAGGCGATTGCATTAATAGTTGTGTGTTAGTTCATCGGGGGGTTACATTGGGGACTATGACTAGCATCTAGTCCAGTCACGGGACACGGCTATGACTCGTGGGGTTTATCTTAAGCTGAAAGCAGCGAGTGCACTTTTAAAGAGCTAATATGCACTTAGATGGTGGTGGCCCGAGTGAGAAATTAGGGGGAAACTCTTAGGTCTTCTAGGGCCTAGACTTTGTGTGATCCTTGAAGCGGCCGGGTGTTTCCTCGTTGATTTGAGTTGTAGTATACACGCTCAAAATAGACATGCTTTTAATAATACATATCGCAATATGATTTATCAAGCTACCTTCCTCCCTCAACCACATTAGGGACAAGACATCAAGCAAAACGGACAGGAGAATTGAACAATTTCTTCCTATTTAGGTATGTATGCGTCGTGAATAGAGACATTGCAGTAGCAGTAATATTAAAACAAGGAAAGGAAGCACTAGGTATACATCTCATCTCATCTCGTCTCATCCCTCTCATCGGAACCCTATGTATGTAATACAGGCAAGCGAATCAGCAAAGCCCTTCAAGCACAAGAGCCCGGGGCCCATGAATCCGAACTCCTTTCCCATTTTGCGCCTCCTCTCCTCCCGATCTTCCATCTCCCTCTCAACGCACCCATCTCCCTCGCGATTCCGATTCTACGGAATGACGGGCACCCACGCGGTCCAAACCTATTGGCTGGCCTTGCGGCGCTGCTTCTCGTCACTATTGGCGCTATCTTTGGTATCTTTGGCGCTGCTGGAGGAGAAGATGTTGCCGGCGCTGCCGCGGCGGCTCGAGCCCGTGCTGCTAACGGACCACCGCTTCGAGTGCGCCTTGTGGAACTCCTCGACCGCGTCGCGGTTGCGCTCCACGTGGCCGTCGCGCGACGAGGGCGTGGCGTAGATGCTGCCTTTGCGCTTTTGGAAGCGGGATGGGGGCGTCTTGGATGCGTCTGTGTTGGTTGGATTCAGGTTAGTATAGGCTTGGGAGATGTGATGTAGAGGTATAGAGGGAATAAGGATAAGGGTGGAAAGGGGGTGATGAAAAGGGGCTTAGGTAATAGGAGGAAACAGAGGGGTTGAGTATAAGGGGTTAGACTCACCCCATTCGTCGGTATTGGAGTAGTCCCGCGAGCTGGTTCGCTCCCGAACTGGTGGTTGCTCGCCGGCGAAAGTGTTGGCAAATTGGGGTGCTCCTGTTTCGTAGGTTGTTGCCATTGTGGTGGTGTTGTCTTTGACTTGAGTAGGGTAAGTTGTCGGTGTTGTCTATGTCGTCTTTGTCAGCTCTCCAATTTCATATACGTTGGACTCGATGAGCTGAGTAATAGGTATTTCTATGTAGCTAATGGGAGAAGATATGTATTATACCTTAGGTAAAGTGTGTAAAGTGCGTAATAATATGATGTATTTACTTCGTGAGATAAGGTCTGGTACAGAGGGGATCGAGATCGTCTACCAGGCTCTTTGATTCTTAGAACCTAGATTTAGAAATCCGGGGTTCACGGCACTTTATACAACTAGAAGGTCCAGACAAACGCCATCGAACCAGATTGAGTTTTGCCAATCCTAGCCCGCCTCGGCTCCATGTACGTAGTTCGTCTGATCTTTCCCTCAAATCTGCCAAGAGAGTTATGTAAGATGTGTGGCGTAGCATCACCTCCCTCGCAGCTCATTTACCTGAGCAAAAGAGCAACAAAGGATGTCGCCCGGAAGAGGCAACAGGTTTGCCTCCTCCAATAACTCTACATCGGATCCTATTGGTTACACGGCAGTCATCCCGCGTATAGCCCTTGTTGGAGGAAGCATCACGGCTCAACAAACAAGAGCAACTAATATCGAGGCGCAGCAGCCCATTGGAAGGCAAGGATGGCGATCGAGGTGGCTAGCGGTTTGCCTAGACTTTCAAGCTGGCCCAATAACTGACGACTATTTGCTAAACTCGCATGATAATAGCCTAGCTCCCCCAATTGCACATCACAAGGGGTTTCTTTGGTGTGTGCCGTTCAATCGGGGACAGCTACTGTCATCTTCGTCATACCAACCATACCTCTGAACTTGATATGCCAATCCCTTTCTTCTTTATCGCCCTCCCCGGCCTTTCTGATACGTAAGGGTATCATCGGACCCCATTTTCCCTCTGGGGAACACTGTAAGCTTTGACGAATATATTAAAAAGTGCTCGAATCTCGCATATATCTCATATCATGATGTAAGATAGAGTAGATCTGCCGATTCACTTACGATAGCAGAACACAACACACACATATCTACACACACACGCACACAATCCCAAATTGCTTATCAACAAGCTTGCCAAGCGAGCGCCATGAGTGGCTGTGTAAATGAAACATTCTCACCTGCAGAGAGTGTGACGCCAAACGGAAAAATGTCAAACGCATTTCCCTGCAATATATTGTCCTTACGGTATGGTGTCTGCTGGGCCATGATGTAGAACGCTTTCAGATGCCGTCCATGACGTCAGACTAGACGAACGGAGCGAAGCGATATGAACGGGTGTGACGGTACTAGAGTAGTATTCCCCGATTCCCCGACTGTATCTAATGAAACTGTGGACACCAATCAAATTCATTCGTTTAATATGCTACAATATGCTGTATGTACCTATGTACAGAATCCATTCCGATGGTTCAACGTTTGAATCTATTACAACCGAACTAATGACATCGATGACTACATGTATCCTCTTGATATCCTCAGCTATAACCATCTTGTGCCATTATATATGGGACCAGCAAAACTCCTAATGTGACAGACGCCCTCTTGAGAATGCCGGTCACGATTGGTCACCAGGACGGAGAACTGCTAGTCGTTCAGCCACTATAAGTGATTGGCGTTTTCAGCAGCCTACGGCTTTATCTCCGCAGTGGTCTAGACTCGTCCTGCTTCCGCCCTTGTGGGAACTGCCGGATAGTTGCGTGTTACACCTCAGCCACAGCCCCGTATCGCGAGTATGTAGTCGGGCGTTGCTAGCGGGCCAGGGTACTGGATAAGCGCTGATATCCGTGCCATACGCCTATGATCAACGCAGCCAATACCGACGACGAGCTGGTCAAAAGAACCACTCCTTCGTACTTCCCAGCTGCAAAACGCTCGCGCTCGCTCGATGGAGATATCAGGGCGGCGCTAACCGGGCCGACGATGACATTCCCAATTCCTTGCAAAAACACAAAGATTGAATAGGTCGAGAGCACTGTTGACGGATCGTCGCTGACGGCCCGGCCCATCGCGACACGCATAGTGCCAAACCCAAACCCGAAAAAGCCGTATACCAGACTGAAAATCACCAGGAAGGCCATGGATTTGGCGAGGCCCCAGAACGTCAGCGAGGCTACCGCTGCCGCAATGCAGCATATTATAGCTAGGAAACTGACCGGGAATTTCTTGTCCGATATGTAGCCGAAGGCGAACTGTCCCAGAACCTGCGCGATGGACATGAGCGCCACGAGCAGAGCACCGCCGATCGGTGGGATGTCGATGGTGGCTGCGAACGACGGCAGGAACACAACTGGGAAGAAGAAGCCTAGTCCCTGAGCGAGAATCGCGCATCCATAGATCCAGAAGAGTGGTTTCTTCAGGAACGCCCAGTCGGTTCTCCCTAACGCAGCACGCTCGGACGCGGGGAGCCGAGCCTTGAGGAGAGGCACCAGGGGCCCTGTAAGGACGGCTAGTGCTACTGCGCAAGCTCGCAACGTCACTCGGTATCCATATTTCTGCAATAGGGACTCTATCACGAACGGCATGAAGGTGCCCGTGACTCCCGACGAGGCGGATATAAGACCGAACGCCATTCCCTTGCGAGCAACCCACCATTCATTAATCATGTTGACGATGGGGTATGTGAGAGTCACGAATCCAAACCCGTACATAACCCCTTGAGTGCCGATAAGGCCATTGACCGTTGTCATGAAAGACGCAGCCAGAAGACCAATGATACACAAGGGCCAGCCTAGCCAGATCTGCTGGCGTTGGTACTTGGGAAATCTCTTCGTAAGCATGGCGGAAAACGGGGCTCCGAGGAATGATAGGCCCTGGGCCAAAGCACCGATAAGTGCCACATTGCCGGCGTCTTCTTGGAACTCAGGTAGGTTTGAGTAGTAGTTTTGGAAGACACCAAAGCAGGTTGGGAAACCTGGCGGGGTTAGCCGTTATCAGAGAGATGCCAGAGGCGAGACGAACCCCAAAACAATGCTTCGAAGACGAGACCTGCAATCAACACAGTCCAAGCATCTCGTCCCCGGTCGACGGGTTTTAACTCCTGCGATAATCCCCCTTCTGGGCCATCATGATTATAAGGCGGATCCTGCGGCCGCTCTTGCAATTCCAATGACGGAACTTGGCCTTCCTCTGTGTTACGCATCTTCAGTCGCGGGAAACGAACGCGGCGGTGTAAGTTGTAAATTGGGAATGCCCACCCTTTGTACGAATATATCATACCTGCATGCATACCGGTATCGCTTCATCACGATCACGTGCCAAGATTCATGTCGTTGGTTGGGCGTAGAAGCGGGTCAATTGGGTCTTGAGGTAGTGTTCAACGAATAATACAAAATATCATCTATTTCCTGTTGCTCGGCCACTTCGCAAGAGTCTTATTGACAGTTTCACCCTAAAAAAAGATACAGGCTTCGTTTTACTCAGGGCTATGAAATATGTAAACAAATGATAGGTACATCAAGGCAATCGCCAGCTGCCTCCCCTCAAAATAAACCAGCCGCTATGTTCGCACATGAGGTCATACGTCCCGAAGTAACTGTTATGTGGTGTTCACTTCATCTTCTTGACAGGAGACGCACTCCGCCTCATAGCTCTCGCGAGGTTTCGGCGCGCAGTAGCCGAGGTTGTCGAATTACTCACTTCACACATGTTAGCTGTCCATCATGCTAGAACCCAGAGGTTTAGCGAGAGAAACTTACTCTGCACCGGAACGACTCCACCAAATGGCCCAGCCCTCGCTCCGTTCTGGCACCGGACCAGACACACATTGTCCTGACCAGCTACAGTGCCCGTGCACTGCTGATCAGCCGGAATCGCCGCCGTAAGCGGGAAGTCAGTCTCATTCCCGTCGCGGTCCCTCGAGTCGTCTCCCGGCGGCGACTGCGTGACCTCGATGTCGTCCCAGTCGGCCCCCGTGCCGTCATCATTGATCATGCACGTGTATGGGCCCGCGCCATCGGCGTTGACCTGGTGCAGAGTCATCTTGACCTGGCCGCCGGCCGTGATCTGGGGCAGCTGGTCGCCGGTCTCGGCCATGATGGCCTGCGTGCCTTGCTCCAGGTCGTTGTCGCCGGCCCCGATCGTCTCGCCGAAGGTGTCGGCTTGGTCGCCGCGGAACCGCGTGCTGTCTTGCTGGAAGGGCCGGCGCCGGGTGCCGTCGCGCGGCGTGGAGGTGTCGACGCCGAGGGCCACTGTGTTTGGTTAGGATGGTAAGGATTTGAGCAAAGTATGGGCACGGTTAGGGGGTGGGGTGGTGTGGCTTACTGCCGGACCCGCCGGCGTCGCCGGTAGCGTCGGTGATGACGCCGTGGCTAGCAGCTAGCTGGGCAGCTGCAAGGAGGCCAAGAGCGATGATTGACTTGAGGGAAGGCATTGTTGTGAATATGATTAGAAGGTCTAGGTAGGATTAAACGTCGAAGATACCTGACCGGCAGGAGAAGGGATTGATAAGGCGAAGCGGGGAAGATTTGAGAGACTTGTAGAGGCTGCTGATGCGATGGTGAAGGGAGAAAGTCAATTCCTCTTCGGCGCAGATCGGTCATCTTATAGACATTTCTGTCCGTGAAGATTTATGAGTCTTCCAACACTTTTCATGTCTTCTGGTCTCAGGGACCGAGTTCTACTTGCCAAGCCAAGCATGTTTTTGCCGGGATGGACTTTCCGTGCCATATCTTGCGATTGGGTAGAGGTAACACGACCCTGGCTATTCCCAATTCGGTGAAGATGAAGCCCAAGAGCCATAGGTGAGACTGATCATGGAAGTGCTATATAGTGATATTGGTGCAGGCATACCTGCCTACCTAGTAGGCATATCCGCCGGCATCGTGGCTGTGTGAGCTGTAGTAGCGCGGGAACGTAACAGCTCGATAGAGTATTGACACTTATATGGAGAGCCAATCGCAATTAAGCATTCGGATGAGCTTTCGATCTGCAGGGCTCTAGATTCGTCGATGCGGATTGGCCCGTATGAGGAGATCGTTTCGAGCCCTTGTCAAATAGTCACTCGAGTATGTTTGTTGGAAGCGGACAGTAGGATTCGCTATAGTTACCTATTTAGGACGGCAGCTTACCTTATGAGTAGATCATCTACAGGAATAATCTTGAAATGCAAAGGGCAATCTCCCCAGGGCATGATATGCAGTTCATTGGATACCGTCTCGACCTCATGTGTGCAACATTGAGGCTTATTATGGCTTCATCGTGGTCTCCGGAGTATAGGTATATCGCCAGCTAGCTAACAATATCTTCACTAGAAGACAACATCAAGGAGCCGGATAGGTGGGTTAGAACCGGGGAGATCTGAGGATCTGAGGATCTGATGACCGGAGAGGGTGTGAAGATTATGGAGCACAGACAGATCTTGGCCGTTTCATTCGGTGCACTGCCGAATGTCTTCCGGAGAGCGGCAAGGCTCAGGCGCCTGGTTGGGTTCGGCGCTGGTGTTTCGACAATGAGATTGTAGCACGTTATCGGCTTACTATAACGCTCACACGTTTGTCTTATTTCCTCGAGGCCTCCGAACTTAGGGGGCTAGTCATGTGTAGTTCCTTAAGCCTCCTGAAAGTCGATGAGAATGAACTGTTGAAATCCGGATGTGGATGTGTCAAGTGGGTAGGTGGGGTATCTTCACAGTGCATGTGGTCAGTGCTTTGTGCTGACTAACCAATCGGATTCTCACAATGCCATTTAATGTGGTCCCGCAAGGTACCCAGGTACCTTAGTTTTTCGAATCCGGCGATAATTTTGATCGAGTCGAACAATGAAGTTCAAAGGTAACAGCCAAGACACGCGCAAACGCACACCATACAACCTAAAATCTTCCCGGAACACACTCCTGACTACATACATGTAGTATCCGATGGGCCAGGACGCAATCTGATTTCTTCCTCGATGTCCGACTTTGCCCTGAGCCTGCCCTGAACTGCAGGTTTCCGCTGTCTCATGTTGACTCATCTTGAAGTCGATGCGTATTCTGCTCCGCCTGCCATCGTACTCTATCGCAAGAATCTGTGCGAAATCTAGACCGAGTTCTCGTTTCATTTCCCAATCCCTCATGGTGAAGAGGAAATCAGAAGCGTTAGGCGATATTCCCAGCGTTCAACCACCTTCTCAGATTAGAAAAATGGCAGCACAGCCAGCGACTACCACTATTGAGCTGACTTCCAAGGAGGTTCAGCTCAAGGACTTACTTCTTGATACTGCTAAGTTCATAGATGGGTTGGGGGAACTGGAAGAGCCGGTTGTGCTGCGTTGGGCTGGTGGATGGGTTCGTGACAGGCTCCTGGGGATCGAGTCCCATGACATTGATACGGCTATCAACGTAATGACTGGCGAGGCTTTCGCTTTGAAATTATGCGAGTTGTGCGAACAGCCCGATGCCATCAAGAAGCACGCCATCGCAGAATCAGATGTTGGCAATCTTCATAAGATTGCACGAAACCCGGAAAAGTCCAAGCATCTTGAGACTACTACTATCAGGCTGTTTGGATATGACGTTGATTTCGTCAATCTCCGCAAGGAGACCTATACGGAAGACAGTCGTAATCCGCAGATGGAATTCGGCACTGCTGAGGAAGATGCACTACGAAGAGATGCCACCGTCAACGCGCTCTTTTACAATCTCAACACTGGCAAGGTGGAGGATTTCACGACTGGACTGACTGATATGAAGTCACGATTGATAAGAACGCCGTTAGAGCCATTTCAGACTTTTATGGATGATCCGCTCCGGGTGCTTCGATTAGTCAGATTTGCTAGTCGGTTGGAATTTACTATTGATCCAGCTGCTGAGAAGGTCATGGGTGACCCCCGCGTCCTCGATGCCCTCCGATTGAAAATCAGTCGTGAGAGGGTGGGTGTTGAGATTGAGAAGATGCTCAAGGGTAAGTTCTCCAAGGAGCGCTGCAAGATCAGACCGTTGATGACGTAATGCAGGCAATCATCCTCGCAGATCCCTGGAATACATCGACAAGCTTGGGCTTTACCACACAATTTTCACAGACCCGACTTACTCGGATATTCCAACCCCAGACATCTCCAACTGGAAGCTAGCATACGGTCTTCTTGACTCACTTCGCCAGAACAAGACTCCTGGTTCCATCTACGATGTTCTTGTACGATCGGACGAGGCTGATTATTATGCTTGGGTTCTAGCTGCCATATGCCCTTGGGAAAATGTCAAATCAGAACCGCGCCGCACCGGCAAGGGTAAACCATCGCCTCCTTTCGGAGCCCTAGCTGCGCGAGAAGGTATTAAGGCAACTAACAAGCTGTGCGATCTTGCAACTGCTGCCCACAATAACAGGGCGGAAATCATGTCTCTTGTGACGGCGGTGTTAGATAATGCGCCTTTCATTGCGGAGAGAGACAGGTTCGGGATGGCAATCCGGCACTGGGATTCGAGAGCTGGCCACTGGAGATTGCAGGTGTTATATGCTCTCCTAGTCGAGGCCATGGAAGCTCTAGCCCCAGGATCAGAAAAGCCGGGTAAGACATGCAACATTTTCTTCCTTAATTTGCGAATGTGCTAACGAGTGAGCAGTGAACCGCGACGAGTTTCTTCGCAAATGGCAACGTTTCTTGGATCATCTCCACGAGCTGGATGTCATGGAGGCCCCATCACTGAAGCGAATTATCGATGGGAATCAGCTTGCTAAGGCCTTGGGTGTCAAGCCTGGAAAATGGATGACGCAGGCACTGGAGGTGTGCGTCGCATGGCAGTTACGCCACCCCGAAGCCACAGACCCAGCGGGCGCTGTCGAGGAGGTCCGAAGCCAAAGAGCTGAATTGGGGATTCCAGAGAAATAATGAATGAAAAGATCAGTGATACCCATAGACTTGCTTCAATGTCTCAGCTTCCTAGGGCTTTAGTTATGAGGGATGAATGATGAGAAGCTTCGTAGCCGTTGACCTTCATGTTTCTGACTTCCCTTTCCTTCACCGGATATGTTACTCGTTCCCCCTTTGTCTCATTCACGAACAAACAAACGTAGACACCTATTTCTCGTCACCCACCATGAGAGCATATAATACTCATCGCTAGGCGACTAAGTCCAGGTCTCTTGGCAGGAGGAGTTTGTGCACTATTAATTCAAGGTCTCCTGCGTCTAAGGAACGCCTCACGACGGATAGGCTGAGACCTGCTCCCACCATTCGCCTGGAACAAGCCGGCCGGGTCGGGCACATATTATGTCGTGTTTGCTGAAATTACTCCGGCATGCATAGAGCTTATGCAGGGCTCCGCAGGCGGCACGCTGGGACCTGCGATATGAAGCACCTATCCACCCTTCTATACTCGACCAATAGGAGAGAGAGCATTTATGATGCAGATTTAACCGAAATCTCTTGATGGAATGGAATGTGGGGACTGCAGCCAGATTCACAGCTGTCACATTCCAAATCGAACATCAATATTTTTTTTCGGTCTGCAGGGAGCCGGTTCGGTCTAGAACGCTGTGACGTCGACGCCTCTTCGAGTGCGACACGTCCTACACCGCAAGTAGGACGGCAAGCAGGTAGGCACATACATTATGCAAGAGCCCGTCTCAAACGTATACGCTGCACACCTGCATGGTGTTTCGGCACATGACATAATACAGGACGGCGTTCCTTAGCGGTTGTGATTGGACGTTCCAGGTAGAGAGTACACAGTAGGTATAGTAGTTCGTGGGATATTATGCATGCATTCAATGTAACGGTGCATATGGATCTTAGGCGTGCTATGGAGCCCGTGCATATCGTACCAAATTTTAGCTTTTCTGTCTCGGGGACAAGAATACCCTCGAAGACGTGGTGAGGGGTGAAGTGGGTGATCGTCCTTAACACATAGAGAAAATCGTTCAGATGGGAATTTAGAGTTGACTGACATCCCTCCGGGCCCTTTTGCCTACCCTCGAATCAGGTCTTCGAATTAAGTATCTTGCCCTTTTCTATATTACAATCATAAATGGATCTGACTTTCTCAGGAGACCCGTCATGGCTTTCTTCAATTGGGACTTGGCATCTAGCCAGCTTTGGCTTTTGCTCGGGGCGATAGCAGTCATTTCCTACTTGATTTCGGCCTTCGCGACCTGGTACCGCCTTCGAGACGTCCCGGGACCCTTTCTCGCCTCCTTTTCGTATCTATGGTTGGCTCGAGTCGCGAAAAGTGGGAACCAGTTCTGGGTGTATCGGGACATGTATAAGAAATATGGCCCATTGTTTAGAGTTGGGCCAAACGAGCTCTCCACAGATGATCCCGAGGTCATTAGGAAGATGAACTCTGCGAGGAGTACGTATGGAAGAGATCCTGTAAGTAGTGTGAGACCCAGTCCGAAAGGTGCCATGCAAGAACAATGCTGCTTCACTTTATGTATAATGGCTGACACGTGAGACGTAAGTGGTATGTCGCTGCTCGATTCGATCCGTACCACGACAATGTCTTCACTATCCTTGAGGCTGGACCTCACGATAAGTTCAAAGCAAAGATTGCGGGGGCCTATGGTGGTCGTGAGACACCTGCCCTGGAGCCGGGAATTAATGATCAAATCAACTCGCTCCTTGACCTAATTCGGCGTAAATACGTATCGAGTGATGACTCTAAAGAGTACCATCCGGTAGATTTCGCAGAGCTCATCTCATTTTATACCGTGGACGTAATCACGCGATCTGCTTTCGGAGAAGAGTTTGGATGTCTAAAGACGGACTCTGATGTACATGGATTCCTTGCTGGAGTGAAGGAGAGCTGGGCCAGCATAGCTATAGCCCTGGACGTCCCCTACATCAGAAACATACTGTTCTCGCAGCTATTCCTGAAGTTCCTCGGTCCGAAACCAACAGATACAGCGGGAATGGGGAAGCTCATGGGGTAAGTCTATGATATCTTTAGCTAAAGCAAGCCTGAAGCAACCATATTAACTTTGAAAAGGATAGCGAAAGAGGTGGTCTCGAAACGTTTTGCGGCTGACGCCGAGAAGAAGAAAGATATGCTTGTAGGTCATTCTTGTTGAAAGGAGATATCGCGGGGCTAACGCGATGCCCCTGAATAGGGATCATTCATAAGTCACGGCCTCGACCGACAAGAATGCGAAACGGAAGCTCTTTTCATGATTATCGCCGGATTCGAGAATACCGCATCGGTCATTCGTACGACCTTTCTATACCTGATGGCCTGTCCCCGAGTGTACCAAAAATTCAAGGATGTAGTCCTTCAAACAGTTCGTGAAGGCAAAGTATCCAGCCCCATTACGTACGAGGAAGCGAAGAAGATTCCTTACTTACAGGTATGCGTTACTTCTTGGTCAGCTCCGAGCAGTTTTTAGTCGTCCAGAAAATACTCTCCAGCAGAAACTATGAGATGCTTGATGCTGACAAAACCCATATCTAGGCTGTAATCTACGAAGGCATCCGGATGCGCCCACCAGCTCCTGGACTCTATCCGAAGTCGGTACCTCCAGAGGGCGATGTGATCCACGGAAAATTCATTCCTGGTGGAACTGCGATCGGAATGAATACATCCGCGGTTATGCGTTCTACCGAGCTCTTCGGCGCTGATGCTGACATCTTCCGCCCTGAACGATTTATGGAAGTGGATGAAGCTACCCGGGCCGAGATGGAACGGAACGCCGAGCTTGTGTTTGGATATGGCCGATGGATGTGCGCCGGAAAGCCGGTGGCATTTATGGAACTCAATAAAATATTCTTCGAGGTGAGCAAGAAAAAGCTTAAAGTAGCAAGGAGATGTCCAAGAAATGGTGCTAACGAGACTATTGTTTAACTACAGCTATTCCGGGAATTTGATTTCCAACTGGTCAACCCTATGAAGCCCTGGGACTCGTTGAGTTATAGCCAGTTCATCGAAGATAATATGTGGGTAAGGATAACAAAGTCAAGTCAAGTCTAGTTCCCATTGTTCTCTGGCGGGCATTGAGGCCTTCAAAATAGACCAGCCAGCGAATCCTTGTAGGAGACACACTGCATTCTGATGGGTAATAACCGCATACTTCTTGACTCATGATGTCTTGCTTGATCTACACTCATGCTATAATATGGTGAATTATGTAGCGAAGAAACAATGTCTATTGATATGACAGAAATAGGGGCTAATTCTCTTTTTTATGCCGCTCGCTCCTCCCTCCTTTTCTCTGCTGCCTCATTCTTCCCGGGCAAGTAGCCGCTCAACGTAGTTAGAATCGCCTACGTAGTCCGGATGCTTCAGCTTCCTGAATTCCTTATTGATCCCCCGTAGAAAAGCCTGCTTCCCAAATCTGCCATCGCATCCAAAAGTAAAGTTGTGCACTTTATGCTGAGTGGCAATATATATGACTTTACCGAAAATATACCAACTACAAGAGAAACGACAGCTGGCCTACAGCCAAAATTGGCATAAAGTTTCGAAATCTTTGTCGCCAACGTCCGCATCAAAAATGAGTGAAACTGCCTCTTCATGTTTGAGTAGTTCATACTTTAACATGTTGTTAGATACCACATCTCGCTCATTACAAGTAGATTCCCTATAGTAAATCTCTTCAAGCAGATTCCGTGGAATCCAGCATGCGTTGCCTAAGACTTTTCTAGCGATCTCACGGATATCGAGCTTAGTGTATGAGCTTGTGAGGTCGAATAATGCACGAAGCGTGTCCTTTGATAAGCCATCGGGCCTTGCTTCAGCCCAGGTAGCAGCATCATGTTCCTCGCCCCTGGTTGATAGACGATTTCGCAATGCTTTGGAGAATTTTACGGTAGAGCTCTTTCGAGTGCTTTCCTCCAGGGAAGTTCTCATATCTGCATCGTCCTTGCTCAACCTTTGTACCACGTCTGAGATTAGACCGTTCATGCCGAGTAGCGGGTCTCCAGCTGCAGTTTCATCTCTTAATCGCAATATAATCTTATTGGGCAGAGACTTTTGATTCTGTAAAATTTCACCACACAGCTCTCGTTGTCGATCCGTTGTAGAATCGGAAAGCAAGAGATTTGTAGCCATGATAAGGATTTTTCCTGGCAATTGGTCTTGAAACCGGATTGCAGGCAGAATGTTGGCCAGATCGTTGGAATTTATCTGATCTGTCGTCGAATCAAATAGACTCACAAGCTTGTGAACCAGGTTATCTGGTAGTCTCTGATGGTTACTAAGCCCGCGAAATATCTTTGAATTATTACGAATCTTTCTCCGATGTATTTGCTCAGTAACATGATCTGCGAACTGCGGCGAAAGAACCGTGTTTTTAAAGCAGTTGAGAATTCTTTTGGTCGATATCTCTGACTTGGGAAGCGGAAGTTTCTCCTTCACAGCTTCTTCTATAACATGGCGTGGAAGTTCTGCAAGGTTTAGTGAGATATTAGGTTCAAACCGGAGCCAATTGGACAACTGTGTTTCTAGATGAGAAGTACCTGCGGAGCCACACCATTTACGTTGTTGTATGACTTCGCCAAGGCAATGTGTTATTAGTTGTTGATGGACAGCACCTAAAAGGTCACGTGGTCACGTGGTCCCTTTTCTATTTCCTCAAAGAAACGGGCTGTTTGTCCGCCCTCCATGTCCAGTAAGCCTTACACAAACCGCCAAAAGACGTTGTAGCGTTCGGAGTACTTGTACTCCTTGAGGAAATCGATGGGGGAGATCTCTTTGACGTCTGCCATGTCGGACTTCAGACACTTGAGGGTCTCCCTGCTTTTCCACATACGCACAAAATATAGTGCCGCGAAGTATTCCTGGAATGTGAGGTGTATGAAATGGTAGGTTCGGTTGGTGTGGCTCGACGAGGAATCCGATGTCCTCAGGAAAGAGAGCTCGGCGAGTTCTCGATTAAGCATGAGATTGACATTGTGTAACCTGAACTTGTCAGATATGACCAACCAATGTTTTCGTTCAAATTCTATAATCTCATTGTGCAAACCGGTAAATGCAAGGCCCTCAAGAAAGAACATCTCGTCACTGAGTAAGTCGTTAAGCGCGTTCAGATCTATGTCTCGAATATCAGACAACGTTATTATCCGGTCGTTACACCGTTTCTGTAGTCGTACAGCGTCTCTCGCCCACAGCCTCGACGTAATCGCCTTGTAGGCCGTGGTCATGGTCTGTGGTGTTTGGTTCTTGCCGGGGGTGTCCCAGGTATAACAGATTGCGTCCAGGAATATCGGAATTCGAACAAGACTCTGGATCAGCTGGTGATGCCGGAGAAACTCCTCTATATCATCGGCCTTTTGGGTTTCGGGAACAGCCGTTTCTAGGTATTGCCTAACTTGGTCGGGGTAGAATCCGATGGCTTCAAATTCGAGATCGATTTTGACGTCCACTGGAAGTTTACCGGTTGGTCGGGATGTGATAATGACATTGGGTCGATCCAAAAGATACATGAGGAACTTGTTTTCATCAATGTCATCCGATACTTCATCTAGCCCGTCAAGGATGAACAAGGTCTTATCACTATTTTGGTCTATTGTGCTCCACAATTCTCCTGCAAACTGGGGGCGTTTTGGATCCTGTGAGAAGTATTCTTTCAGGAGGAATGCCTCAAGGTTGTACTGTGGGTCGGACCCTTTGAGTCGTCGGAGGGGAACCCAAAACAAGCGATCAAAGGAGGCTTTCCACATATCACCATGAGTAAAGTCGTATACTATCTTTTTGCACAGGGTTGATTTCCCAACTCCTGCACGTCCTCGAATAAGGATCCTCTTTGGTGGTGGCACCTCGTCGTTCTCACCGCCAATACATGATTCGAAGACTTTGGATAGTTCAACTTGACGACTTTTGTCTGGTGTCTCAACTTCCAATCGAGCGAGAAGTGAAAACACGGAAAATTCTATTGCTTGCTCCGAGGGTACCGTATTTCCACTGGAGTAGTGTACAATAGCAAGATTGATATAGCACTTGTCCATGGGTAACCGATGGCCGGAGAGCCGCTCTATTTTGAGATAGTCCTTGGAGTGTCTTTTACGTATGATGGTGTCCGCTTTCTGGACCAGGCACGAAATCCAAAGGGTTCGGATCTCTTCTTGCAGTTTAATGTACACCTCGTCTTTCTCATCCCTGCATTTGTTAAGGCCTGAATGATCGGTATCAACCGTAATCCTCTTATGAGAGTGCTTCTCCGCCGAGTCTCTGTCGACTATCTAGACAGATGTTAGATTTCATAGAGACCTAGAGCCTAGGCACTTACAAGGCCAAGGGGGAGCCATCCAAACAAATACGTAGGCTTAGTTTCGCGGAATGATACAATCTTGATTGTTATTTTTCGATCCTTCTGCTGCATGCAATCCGAGAACCGTGCAGCTAAATCAGAGAGCTCAGTGCCATGATATCTTAACGACAGCGGTAAGAGATCAGCGGACCCGAGAGGGGAGAATAGCCAAGCTAGAGTGGCCCCAAGACGAGCTATTGGGGATCCTAGGTGGGGAGTCCCTAGGAAAACGATACCGCGAGTTTCGTCAAGGATATCGCCGGAGTCGGAGCCAAGTTTGCAAAGAGCCTTCAAGGTAACGGTGAGCTTGATACAGACAATAACAACAATTTAGTTTAATGAGGTACATGTTTGATAATGAGACCACCAAAACTGTGGCCGATAAAAATTATAGGGACTTTCTAGTAAGGTTAGTCTGAGGAAGTCTGTCGTTTTTCGAAGGCTTTGTAGTTCTTACAGGATTACCTGATCGAGACTTTACTAGTTCCTCGTATAGGTTGTCACCGATTTCCTGGGCCGTTTTGACGGGACCATTTATCAGATATTCAGAATCGTAGGCAAAGATTCGAATTCTGGCTTCCTGGAAAGTAGGTTTAATGAAATCACGAAGTAGATGGGTTTCCCTGGCGCTGTCGCCGGAGGTGGCACTACTTGATCGGGTCCATGTCCAATGGGGATCTGCGTTGAGGCCATGGACAGCGATAATTCTGTGAGACTCGTTAGTATGGGTATTCATGAAGCTTGAAGCATGACATAGGTTTTCTCGTACTCTAGTCTAGTAGCTTTTGATCCTTCCGACTCCCTAGGCTCGTCTGACTCGAGCAGTCTGAGACCGTGTGAACGAGTTCTGCTATCGTGACGTCGGACTTGGACTATAATGAGATATACCAGCGCAGGGCTTAACACCACAGCAGAGCCTAACAACACCGTGATGATGGAAATACAAAATTTCCAAACTATCCAGTAAGTTATCCAGTATGCCATCATTTAACGTGTCCTCAATAGGAGAATCAAGACTCTTAGCTAGGTGGTTGAGAGCGACTAGCGAGAATTTGAATAATGATACTTCGAGTACGAATATGAAGATCAATAGAAGAGGAAGAAACTCAAGGATTATTGGGGATAATAAGGAGGCGGTCCCGTCGGGGGCTTGTCGAAGGCTCAGCAGGAAAAGGTCTGGGGATGGTTGGATGGTTGGACCTGCTGGCGGAATGAGATCTGACTGGACGAAGGGCGGTCTTCTATAAGTATATCGCCGACATAGGCAGATACGTTAGACCCCCTGCGCAACGACGTCTATTCCACCCCCCCATAAGTCCGTGTCGCGACGGGAATGGGCGCCTCAGCAATTACAGCCGGGCCATCTCACCCCCTTTAACAGTCTTGCATGATAATATACATTCGTGCTTTGGCCAATGCACTTCAAAGGTAGCATGCAAGTGTAAGAGAGATATATAAGCCATGTAATGCCACACTGAGATCTCACAGCCCCCAAGAATATTGGATCTCCCTCAATGGTGGCTATGTATTTCTGCATCTTTCTAGATTTGTATCCGATGACATGTACCTCGATCAGCCTGCCTATAAATATTAACAATGGACCAACCCGCAACTATTAGGACTAGCTAAGCCACCTCCTATGCATTCAGCGTTACGCTTTAATTAAGAAAACGAGAAAGATTGAGGGTTCGTTCTGGATTACTTTAAATGCATACTAACGTTTAATAAGTTTAAAATGTATCCCTTGGTACTAAACAACGATACGTATAAATGCTCATATAGCGTAAATATATATACTCCTAATTCAAAGATCACACTAAAATCAAGTATATCAGATATTCCTCGGTAGAAATTCTTAATATTACACAATTTCTTAATTGAAGTGCAATGCTCAAGGAATGCGAGGCGCCTTAGCAATGGCATATAAATCGTTAACCACGATAGATAGGCCTTGGATATCATCCTGACGAACCCTGTCACGATACGGACCTGACGCAGTTCTTCCCGTGTTTTCTTAGGTGGGGTTGGTTTAACGGAGGTAAGAACCACGACGCTGCGCAAGAAACCCAAATCTATCTGCCAGAGGCCACGGCATACATACGAAAGACTTCCTATATTAGGTGCGGTGCCTCAATCCTACCCCACAACAAGCCTATACCTACTTAGAACGAGCTTTCGGCAGGTCTCTAAACCCCTGCGGAACTATCTCCTGATACTCTCCCGCATCAACACTATCAACCACTCTGCCTGCCTTCCGCCTTTCAATCCGTATCTTTGGGGCTAGTGTAGTTAGAGCAACCCTTTTCGCGTTAACCTCGCTTGGATGGCTGTTGCTAACTTTATTATCGCCTTAGTACTACTATCAACATGAGTTAGTCCAGCTATAGATTGACTAAGAGATGATGAAGACTTTCAGCGGGAATCATATGGCTTCGCTACTCTAAATCCCCTGTGCGCCTTGACACTGGTGATATTCAAGGCGTTGTTTAATCCCGCAAGGAGTCTTCCCGGATCACTCCCAAGCGAAACAGGACAGCCTTTTACTTCAGCCCTCATTTGACAATAGCATCACCACCACCCCAACCTACAATACGGTGGCAGCAGTGCACTGTGACTCTGGCAGTATGGCATGAAGGGCTGATTGGGTACGCTCGATGCGGGCGTTGGGGGTGGCTGCTATTCATATAGTGTTCGAAAGTCCGTGACAGTATGCTGCATCTCTTGTGTTCCCACACCGTACGAGGAGGGTGTGCAGATACTTACGCCGTCAGAAGTGCAATATGAAAATAGACACGAATTCTCTATTATTATCGACAAGCCGTCTGCATATTTCTAAAAGCTTTCTACGCAATGAAAGGTCTATACCACCAAACAAGGTAGGAGAATCCGGATCTAGTAAGTGCCGTGAAAGACGGGGCGCTTAAGCCGCTTAAGCTAGGTCGGTTCGGGGTGGATATCCCGGTCAATTTTAGAAAATGCCCCACTAACGGTTAGGTGCCGATCCGGAAGTTCCGGTCATTACCCGCCCCTCCTATAAAGACCTATCTTAAGCACATACTAGCACTGCCTAAGCCGCCTTCCGTGGCTTCAGCATTGCGATTCAATTAAGAAAACGGGCCAGAGTAAGGTTCCATTCCAAGGAATATCCAATATACCTAGGTACCTAGTTTTGGTGTAATCTTTATACGAGATGGAGGCGGCTCAGCCGGTGCTTATGTCAATCCAGGAGAATATTTGGGTATTAATACCTGACCAAATGCTGACAAATGCCACAGGTGCGAACGGGTGTTTGACAACTGTAACCTCGGAGTTACTTCTTTGATTTCCTATCGCGGTAATCCCGATATTTCCATAGCTTAAATCCTTTTATATCCGTATCCTACAACCGAAACATCGCTTATCGTGTGTAACAGAACGCAGTCCGAACATTTTCAGTAGGTAGTCATATAAATGGAACTCTAGCTAGGAAGAGCATTATGAGAAACGGGATCTTGTTTAGGAATTCTAGTAATCCTATGTACCTGTTACTGCCACGCAACAACGCTAGAGAATTCTGAATCAAAGGTCTTATTGATTGTGTAGAGGGCAAACGGCAAGATTACTCCAAAGTAAACGCTCTTGCTGGTAGGATATCACGTGATATATCATATCTGAGTAACCATGCAGTCACCTGACTCTCACATGACTCCATCCACTCTGACCTCTGAAATTATCATATCTTATCCGTCAGTTGCTGAGTGGCCTTGCTCCTTGATGTCCTGGGGAATAAAGCCCACCAAGAAGCTTTCTCCGATCGCAATCAAGCCACCCTGGCTATTCTTGTTCTGCGTACACTCAGAGCCTAGCAAGGAGTAGAGGGCGGATTGGCAGAGCTGTACTGTAGGCTTGATGTCATTGTTCAAGACAGAACTGAGAGAGTGTTAGTCCATGGCTTCTACACGTACTATTTGGAGCTAGGAGGAAGCTGCTAACAAGATAAACTGTAGGTAAGCTGGTTCCCCAGAAGCATCAGTAATACCCATTATCTTGAGGAGTACCCAGCGGTTATCCGCAATCGTCGCGTCCGGTACCTTGTTGATAATAGCGTTGCATGCGCCGTCAACATTCTTCCGAATGATATTGTCGGCAAGTCTAGCGCCCGTGCTGAAGCAGACTAGCCTCGACTTAAAGTTGTCAACAAGTACAGGAGTAGTAGACCCCCAGTGGGCTTGGAACCAGTCCGTGGGTGTCGATCGCCTGGCTATATGACCATCTCCTGATTTGTCGCGGTATATCCCAGTAAAGTGCCACCCATCGTCCAGAGCCGTCCACTCGGTTGGGTTAAACGCGAGTGATGAGGAATTGATGATACTCGTGGGAGTCTGGGCTGCCATATCATCAACTAGTCCGCCTTGTGCTAGAGCGGCCGGCATAAACGGTGCTACGACAAGGACCATAGAGAGCTTAACTATTATACGTTAACAATGCGAATTAGTACCCAGGGCGCCAGTTCACAAGCTCACACTGCATTTTGGTGAGGTGGTATTGGAGTCCGTTTTATCAGAAAAGTTCAGTGTATGAAATATGATCCTATGGGTTTTCTCTTAGGCGTGAAGTTATCGATGCTGTTCTTCTGTCATGAATATTAGGATTTTTTTCAGGACTTGAGTCCTTACTTGCCCTTTATACTTGTTGACCCTGCCTCTATCGTGTACGTATCATGTATTGCAATCCTACTTATTCTCTAATTGTCTAGGTCATCCGAGCGGCTGCAGTCACGAGGTCAAGTGACTTGAAGTTGATACTATCCAGTAACTAACTCTTTTCTTATGACTTCACATGAACAAGATCCTTCGCTGATCACAGCTCTATCTTGACATGGAGACAAGTAAGGGAGTACCATTAATAGGCATCGCCAACGTAAGTTCGGAAATTCCAGTGAAGTAAATGGTAGACTATCCAACATCGTTGCTAAGGCACAGCTCGAGGATAAACGTTTGGGAAATGTCAGGGGTTAGTAGATATCTTAACGAAGTGCCGTGGTTGATACACGATTTCTAACGGCCTAGAATCAATCAAACGAGCTCCCTCCGCCGAGAAGAAGGCGGTAGACAGCTACAACAACATACGGCTTGTCGTGATAAGGACGCCATAGGGGGACAAGTGACTACGTCGTTGCACGAGGAGACCAAACCTCCCACATCTAGACTTAGGCAGGTCACCCGATCTCTGACAGGTCAGCCTCCTAATGCAGCTCCTTATTTGTTATATCTAGGTAGCTTAGCCTCATGCATATCTCCACATGCCTCAGCTAAATATACATAAGATCAGGTCATATACCGATATAAAGAGCGGTCAGTTGGTTGTTGGCTACAACCATGGTTATCAACCGTGCGAGATCCATATCGCCGATTTACATTATGATCTACGTGGTGTTGGCAGTAAGGCTGTTGGAGATCTGGCTGTCCAGGTTGTGGAATTTCGTCCAACGCAGCTGATTGTATCGTGACAGCCTGTGCCGCTCGCCAAGGCAATGGCCATGATGATAGGTGTGCAGAACGTGCGGTAGCCCACAGCTTTCCAATACCTTCTCAGCTTCCTCTGTCAGTTTGCTAAACTAGGTACGCATTCCCAATGTCTCAAACATGACTTCGTTCAAATATTTCTATTGTTGGGATGTCCCAACTCATAGTTAAGGAAATCGTCTTTCTTATCGTGACTACATCATTCCCCGAGCCTTCCACTTACCTGCAACCAACGACTAATCCTTCAGCCGTACCCAATATCGAACCCACATAAGTAATGGTCAACTTTTAGATTAGATGCTTCAATTAGGGCGAGCTCTGCATAATAGATCGTGTTGGTATACTGGTGATGACAACGGGCTAGTAGATTCTACATCTTACCAGAATGTAGAACCTTCACGGCCAGGTCTTGGAAACTCTGCAATCAGTAAGGTTCTGGCCGATGGTCATGGGCGGGGCGCATAAAGTTCGCTATCCATTTATAGGGGTAAAGCTTGTAACTAACGATCCATAGCCAATAACGGCTCTTTATGAGACGAGAATAT
Organism: Hypoxylon sp. FL1857; assembly: GCA_022578955.1. NCBI lineage: Eukaryota > Fungi > Ascomycota > Sordariomycetes > Xylariales > Hypoxylaceae > Hypoxylon > Hypoxylon sp. FL1857. The sequence goes on from MU400406.1 coordinate 286,401, forward strand.
TTCCTAGCTAGGAATATTGAAATAAAGGTCCATTTGCGGGTCGATATATTCGATTGGGCCGTATGATAGTATAGGGGCCAGTGTGAACTATTGTTGGTTGTTGGTTACAACTTGGTGTTAAGGCATTGCTGACTGCATGTTAACCCAGATCAAGACAAATCGATTTTCAAGAGGCTCAAGCTCCGCTTCCAGCCTCAGAAGCTCCATTAACCAGACGTACACGATGAGGCTTAGCTCTCTTTAGGCTGTATTATCTGTTTGTGTTAATGGTTTGTCGCCGCTATAGGCATTCACGCAATGGGAATGTGTACCAGGGAAAATCAGGGATGAACAGATCTGAAATTAAACATCATCACTAACGTCGGAGGGTCTTTCAGGATCGGAGATATACCCGGTTTGTATGGCCTCCTAGCAATGGATGTAACAAAGTTTTGCATGAGTGAAGCTTCTTGGGAATGGGCTGTAGCCCACGAACGTCAGGGAAACAACTCCCCGCAGTTGCTACCAGTAAATAAGGCAGATAATCATATACCTCCCAAGAAGAATCTCCCACCGCGACCCTTTTCACGCTTGTCTCGTTGTCAAATCGGGTAGAAAATTAGAAAGCAAGATCGTGACTTTACGAGTTTTACGTACGACTCATAACAGGATGTAGGCACATCAAACGTTATTCGTTAAACATCATCTGATCCTTACCCATTAGGTACCTAATATTACGTAGTGCGGCGCATACATTTTTAAGGCATTGTTGGTGGCAATGTTGGCATATCTCGGTAACTACCCGGGACCTTTTCAGGGGTGCAAAGTGGGGGCGCGGATCAATGCGCGTTCCAGATGAGGTACTTTACAACTCGGCCCGCTCTAGTTAACTAAGCTGCCCGTGTCGTACGTGTATCCATTCGTAAGTTCAGAGCTCAATTGTGTACTGCATCACATATATCAAGATGGGGCAGACAATCTCCACAGGTAGCCAGCCTGAGCCTGATCTTGAAAACCAGCTGGACCGCGTCTTTAGGATTGACAGCGCCGGTATGTACGCCTGTGCTTTATATAATTGCCTGTTAACCTAGTTGCTTATGAAACAGAAAAATTCCAAACCTATTTCAGCCACGATTTCCGCCATGAATGCTTATCATTGAGTGAACGGTCCGAGCTCAGAGAGGCATTCGGCTTCAGCATTGACACGGAATTTGACCTTTCCGAAGGACGAATATCCTGGAACAAGGATGCGCTCATCGACTTCCTCAGCGCTGCTGTTCCGGTCGAATTGAAGGCGGACCTCGGCATTGCAGGTCCTCTTCTCTTAAAAGCTATGATACGTCTTGGATCCTACCCATTCCATAACAGGCGAACCCCCTCGACACTCGGCGCAGGTGAGTAGCATGATAATTCTTTGAACCCATTTTCTCTAGAAACTCTGTTCTAGAGAATTATGCCCTCGCAGATACTTTTCCTTCCAGTGTGGGTGAATATGTCTATAAGAGAAGACCATTAACTTATCAAATGCTATAGATGAGGCCTTTCTTGCTATCGTCTTTTTGCTACGTATGCATGAGGGGTACTCTGGGTTCTCGTTCGACGATATATATGATGGCCATGAACAAACCCAGGAATTTTGTGACAGATGGTTCCATCGTCTTCTGTTTCAGGCCATGTCCAACAAGCCCGATTTGGATTCACAGCATGAATCACTAGAACAAGACAAACTCTCGGCCAGAGATCCTGCAGATGACGAAGATCTCATTCTGACTCGCAAGCATCTCGAGAAGAATAATTATACGCGTGACGAAAGGAAGCCTAAGGTTAGAATCAACTTGCCGCCGGTAATAGAAGTGTCGGAACTCCCTTCATCGAAGTCTCATGATATGACCGGCACGGTTCCTAGAGAGGAGTTCCACGCACTTCTCAATATGCTCTGCGGGCTTGCCAATCACACCTTGGTCGATGTTAGCCAGCTCCTTGAGACACATAGTACCGATTGGCAGGGATTTGAGGCAATACTCGCAAAGCTGGAGGTAAGAGGCTTCCAAGCACTCAATGAACAATACCAACTAACAAGTCACAGCCGCATTTTTCTTCAGGGTTTCGTCAATTATTTGATCCTTTCATTCATTTTTATGACTGGCTCCGTAAAAGCGGACGCCTAGAGGACCAAGGGGTGGGAAAGCCGGACAGCTAGTAGCCAGATACATACCAGTTAGAAGCCCACAGGTACACAGGATAGAGGGGAATTACCATATTACGCAAAAGCAAAGATTAGGTACTTTTTACCGCAATCGACTGAGGTCTCTTTTTTGAGTCTTGCCTATGTAGAGGCTAGAGGCTAGTATCACATCTCAATACGGTTTGATGACCCGTGAGAGAAATTCAAACCTGATACGCAGTTGTACCACCCTAGTAGAGTCTAGAATTACATAATCTTAGCCACACTAGCACCTCCGCGGGCGTGGCGGTGCATCGTGGCTATGACAATATGCTGTCCGGTGGCACCCCTTATTTCCCTCGTATCCGAACACCTACAACGTTAAAGCTTCGATGTGGAAATGGATAGCGACAAGCCATTTATACATCTCCAAAGCTCCTACAAATGATCTAAGATAGCCCACCTAGGAAGCTATCCGAACTCGAATCTGGTGAGAGATGCGAAGGCGGATCGCTGAGCGGGGTCGGGGCTCCGAGCGGACAGCCCGGTCATTCTCAGGTTATACTCTACTGGATACCGACTACACACTAACGACGGTACGGGGTTATCGGAGGCTAAATTTCTTGCGCCGGATACCTAGGCCACTAAACCATCAGGTAACCCTCTTTCGGCTTGCTCTCAGAAGTTCTGATAGCAACTAACAATTAAGGCAGCGATTGCGAACTTACTACGTGGTACTGACTCCATCGGAGCCTTACATCTCCTTTCGGATCACGCGGATTCAAAATCGCCGTTCCGAGAGCAAATACATACTTCATTTCAATCAAGCGGAATACTCTCTATAGTCCCGTGGGAGCATCCACAACCTGTCCCTTTTTGGTATACCTGGTGCCGATATGGTACGGGGCCGGCATTTCTAGAGCGCTCACCACTTGCCACTCTAGTGGCTACGGATTCACGTAGCCTGAGTTTGATGTTGGTATATTGGGGAAGAACCGAATCTGAGTGCCCTGTTCCTAGCACACTCTTGGGAGCGACTGTGAAGTTCTTCTGGCCAAGGCTGAGTACAAGTACGTTCTTTCCGGGGGATAGTGGCGATAGTGTTGGTGTCTCTCGATGTTGTAGTCATAACCACCTCTTTTCGTACTCCCCTGAGGCTTGACAGAACTCTATTTTTCGGCGAGGTCCGTCTGTACTACAGTAAACTGGCGTCCGTGGAACGATGATTCAGCAGTCCGACTTTTCGTCAGGCCCCAGACACGTCATGAGGCCCCCTGACCTAATTGACGTGACGCATATTAAAAGCATCGCGTGCCACGGACATCGAACCGCCAGTTTACACTTCACGCAGTTTCATGTTACTGACTCTGTGGGAAACCATGTCTACCTATTAACAGGCCGGCTTGAGACTCAGAATCTCCTTCGTCATTGAGATGTCGAAATATTATTTAACAGAGGCCCAGGCCTACGAAGCTTTCTCCTCTCCTACCTTCCTCTGTACCCAGCTACGCTTTTCGCATTATCTCTTCCTATACAATAGGTCTAAATAATTAGTCCTAGGTCTAGTCAACTAAGCTCTGGAGTTTTTATCATAATGGGTGACCACTCATCTAGAGATCACCGACGAGAGAGTGATCGTCGACGAGAGTATAATCGTCGAGAGGATAGTCGTCGGGAGGGTAGTCGTCACGAGAGTAGTCGTCATGAGAGCAGCCGACGAGAGAGTAGCCGTCGAGAACAATACCGCGGGGAGCATGCTACGGGGCGCCCAGTACGACAGGCGACTGTGCAAGTCTACTCGCGAGTGCAAGGCGGGAGAGGTGGAGGGTCGGACACAGCAGGTCCCTCCAACCGGGGTCCAGTTGTCTCAAGCTTTGTTTGGCAAGACAGCTCTTCCAGTGGATATTCCCGTCATGGCCAACAGTTTCCACTCGGCCCGGCTCCCCGTGATCATGCCTTGGATGATCGTATAAACCAATGGATGCAAAGACTTGAGTATGTTATATACCTACCTAAGGTACTAAAACAACCTGGCCCTGCTCATGAGACTAACGAATCCCAGTATCAACGATTCAAATACTTATACCGCACCAGCCGCTCCTATTACCAGCCCACCCCCCAGGGTGAGTTTCACCTCTTATAGATACGTAGACCCGAATACTACTGCCCCAAGTCTAGCGGGCAGCCACTTAAGCGGACCCAGCTATCCAAGTAGACCACAATCGCCTGAGCGTGCAACCTGGGACCACCCGTCTGCCAGCAACCAGAATCCGGTAGTGGTGCGTAATCCTGGTTACGTGCCACCTGAGAGACGTGCCGAGCGTGAACGCGCGAACTGGGAGCCCGTGGTCGAGAATTCAGAAAGGCGCCGCCGTAGAGAGCGGAGAGAGGAAGAGCAACGGCGACGTTGATACTAAAGTCCTGGCGAGCTCCGGCTGTTAAGGGGGTATAATATGTGGGTCAGAACCCCCTGAGTGAATACGTGGGGTTTGCCGTTTGAGGCGTGCCAGGGACGATGTTTTTGGGATGTTTTTAGAAAATGGAGAGTTATAGATAGTACAAGCTCTCCATGCACTAATACACACTTTTTGTAACCTTGCCTTTTTGATGGTTGTTTTATATAAGAAAAGCGAAGCGCATATTGGAGCGTAGCGTGTAGTACTTCTTCAGGCAGCAGCCAGACGCTAGGCCTAGATAGGATTACTGCCTAAACTAAGGCGGGACTAGTAACTGCCTATTCGGGTATATAAGAATAATCGCCCGCCTCATCTTAGTTCCAAGAGTCATCGTCGGCTGTTATAGTGACGTCTACACTGCAAATCTGTATCATATAATGAGGTCCAAGGAAGCTTTACCCCAAACTCGGCGAGTTCTACGGTCAACTACCAAGTCGCGGGTTGAGAAGCCAAAAGCCCCGTCTCACACAACAAACCGCCGTCGCCTGAGACAGGCTACCACAGAGTATCAAGAACAAACGCAAGCTCCAGATTCGAAATCAAAGAAAATCATACCTTCTTACCTCCAGCGATCTAATGAAGATGCGTCTTCAGACCCGAATCAGAAATCATGGCTCTTCGCGTTCCCCCGCGAGATCATCCAAGAAATCTCAACCCATCTCCCGCTTGAATCCGCGGTTTGCCTCACTTTGACGTGTAAACTCGCCTTACATGTTGTGGGCACCTCGTGTTGGGAAGATGAGAGGATATCCAAACGCTGGTGTATGGATCCGAGAACTTCGCTAGTACGACGAACGTTGTTTCTGGAACTTCTGCGTCGGGATGTCGAGGGTGTGGGTTTGGAGTTCTGCAAGGCTTGCAATACGCTGCATCCACCGCTGAAAAGGCCAAGTGAGCATCGTAAAACCAAGTTGACGAAATATTGCTGGGGCCAGGATGCCATTGTCGACTATTTGCCCCAGGGCGAGGACGGGCTTGGTTATAGCCTTGTTTTCAGCCATATCAAAGAGGCCATGGCTTCCACTCCTCCTAATTCGAACGCACCAATCGAATATCTTTCTGGATGTTTCCAGGTTCCACATCCCTACCTCAGCTACACTGTCTCATCTTCTGCTTGTCGCATTAATGGTAATCTCATTCTCCGCCATGAATACTGTTTCAGTCCTTCTTCATCCAAGACGGCCCTAAAGGCCGCCGATATCCTCGATCTTCCCTTCAGGATTTGTCCTCACCAGACTACCTCAAAAGATCCACCCCCTCACAACCGCTATATCTCGAGCTCGAATCCCAACGGCCCTCTTCTCACCCATTCCATCGTCTCAGCGTTTCCCATCTCCAAGAGGGAAAGCATTCCCAAAATCGGTGTTTTTCGGCAACCGACATCGCTGGAAACTAAGCAGATGACTGCCGCGGATAATGGCGAAGACCTCACTTTCAAGTGTCGATCTTGCCCGACGAAGTGGAAGGTTCGATACGTAAGGGGTAACAAGAGGGGCGAGCGAGAGAAACTCGCTGTCACAGTGTTTCATTGCTTCTCGAAAGAGCTATACTCCGCTGCCAAGTATTGGCGTTCGTTCGTGAGACGCGAGGGCGAGTTGCTAGGTGAGGGAAAGAGAAATAGTGAGTTCTGGAGCCAGGGAAGAACTTACCCAGATTTCAAGATTGAATAATATACACCGTGAGATGGCATCGTATGTATAATAGGTAGTTAAGGGGTTAAAAATAAGTCGATAGAAGTCTCTTTTCGTGACATAATTTGTCAACTGGTTTTGGAGATCCCTGTAAGGGAGTGAGTGAGTGGAATCAGCTTGATATTTCTCTTGACATTATTGAAATAGCCCTTGCAACGCTTCAGAGAATAGTCAAGCGTATACTGTGTTTATCGATGCCAATCTAGTCGTGCGTGTAACCAGGTCCAAAGGTGACTATATCTGGTTACACTTGCTTGTTAGCGTACCTATGTAGGAGGTAGGTTTCGGTATACTGGTGCTCGTACTACTTAACTCCAGTTATTGAGACCCCTATACCCACTAGCCCAACGACAGGGTACGATTGTACATTAGCTAAGCCTCCTCCTGCACTATAGTCTTGAGCTCAAAGCCTCATGGGATATGTTTGATGACCTGGCTCGCAATTTGGTGCCACTATGGCTCTTCCCCACATATGGATGGTCTAGCGTGCTGATCACTTAAACTACATGCCTCGAGTCGAACCGACAGCCGAAGTAAATACTTGACGACTAGTCGCTGCTGTATGACAGTTTCGAAATAATCTGCTGTATCACCCTTTGTGAGATGGCTACACCTTGACTTCGGGACGAGCCTCGATCTGTCGTGACACACAGGCCATTGTAAGCAGGGATACTCTTGGTAAGTAGCGGGTATTTTAGTCAGAGTTTGCTGGTAAAAATAGATTAGCGATTACCAGCGCGAACGATGGTGAATTATTGCACATGCAAGGGAGAAGCCGCAAGCGACGATAACTGGATACACGGCAGTGTGGTTGGTGATAGTAGTCGAGATAACCTTTTTGCACTATCGAAGGGTTGGGCCAATGTTGTTTCGCCCTATCGCCCTATCGGCAAGCTCCGGCTGGACTTGCAACCCTCTGTAAATCGTCTGGCTGGTGGACCTGGGGTGACGGCCCGCGCTAGCAATGACAAGTCAAGTCGCCCGATTACCTAATGAGGTATCCCTGAATTTAAACTTTGGTTCCTGCATCCAGTCGCTAGGAACGAACTCAATTCGCGGAACTCGCTTCACCTGTTCTTAATTATTATCTATCCATGGAGGCTTACAAAGTGCAATTCTCGGCATGCATGGGGATTTAGTAATGCCACCGGGTATCTAAGGCCATTGTCTAAAAAATGACGGTACGGAAATTGAACTCGAGACAAAATAGGAAGGCAGAAGGATCACCAGGTGAAATTACTTGGTGTATCTTGTACCGTACCCCACCATCAAAACCGGGGGTCGGATCGTCTAAAGCTACTTAAGCTGTACACGCGAAATCTGCAGGGCGTCGCGAGTCGGTTTCGGCTAACAAAGTCAATTATCTGAAGCCGAAAACTCAATCGAGCAACGGTAATGACGTTGGAGTTTAAACATGCTTTTGTCGATTCACACACATGCGAATATCTCACTATAACCTCGTGTATGAATTTACTGTTGAAAAAACCAAACCGATAGCCGGTGGCCGAACGTCTCGTATTTAAGTGGGCAGGTTTGCTCGTATAAGGTATCAGGCGAGTCACCGAGGCTGTGCACCCCCATGTCATTGGAACCGCCTGCACTGCCCCCAGGGGTGTAAGATCCGTCGATGCCCCAGAACGACAAAGAGCACAACGGGGGAACGTGACATTGCGGCACAAAAGAGGGATCCTTGGCCTGTAATCTGCGGTTAGGCCGTACACAGGTATGTAAATCACACACGCCTTACTACATACAACAGCCCCCGGCCTGCCAACTTTGCCAGCACTTCTCCCACACACAATTCACCTTCTTCATTGTTCATTCGTTTATTCATTCGTTCTTTTCATTCTCTTTTTCGCTACCTTACGCCCGCATTCCGTCATCTCGATTCACGAGTCGTGCATTTCGCTCGCTCCGCCGCGAGTCCCCAACGCGACGCCCGCACTAGAACACCCTGGCATTTTTGCGAAGATCTGGGCGAATTAGTTAGACCCGATTAATCGACTAGCAGCGCGCGCTGTGCCTAAGTGGAGGGGTACTCCGACACAAACAGTCTCTGTTTACATGGTCGCATCAATACGGAGCTGATCGCAGAATCAATTTGGAGGAATAGGGAAATCGAATGAGCGCCGGTCGGAATTGAAGGATTATTAGGAAAAAAGAAAAAGATGAAGTTCTCGTTAGGAGCGCCGCTTTTGGCGGCTCTCTCTTTCGCATCCGCCGCAGCGGCAGAGCGAATACTCCAGTCCACGTCCCTCAACATCTGCCAGGAAAACTCGGGATTCACCGCCAGTCTATTTAACGTCGTCTACAACCCGAGCCAGGGCCTCGCCCACGTGAACATCTCGGCCCTCTCTACCATCGAAGCCAAGGTCGTCTTCGACATCGATGTCAGCGCCTATGGGTACTCCATCATCAAGAGGACAATTGATCCCTGTCAGATCAACCTGGCGGGGTTCTGCCCTAAGATGTTGTCTGGAAAGTTGTCGGATCCTTTCGTGCTTAACGTAGGCACCGATGCCGCCGCCAATATCCCTTCTATCGCTTACGATTTTCCCGATCTCGATGCCAAGGTCAAGGTTTTCATCAATGCGACCGATGGCGACCGAGCTGGCCAAAGTCTCGCTTGTGTCGAAGCTCAGATCTCGAACGGGCAGACGGTCGATCTGGTAGGTGTTAAATGGGCCTCTGCCGTGGTGGCTGGTTTGGCTCTCGCATCATCCGCGTTCCTTTCTGGTCTAGGCCACACAAATGCCGCTTCGCACGTCGCCGCGAACGCATTGTCGTTGATGAGCTACTTCCAGGCTCAGGCAATGATAGGCCTAGTTGGAATCCCTCTACCTCCCGTCGTGCAGTCGTGGACTCAAGATTTCCAATGGAGTATGGGCATCATTGATGTCAACTGGAGTACGTCAATCCATAACTCTTCATTCTACCCTAATGTAGCTTCATCAGCATATGATGGCTTCCGTCATTGCTAGTATTTGCTAACATGCGGCTCCTTAGTGCAACGCATCTTCACGTGGTACCAACGGTCAACAGGAGGTACACCGTCTACGCTGATAACGCAGGCAGACTCACTCGCCACTGTGTCCGTTGAGGTGCAAAAGCGTGCCGTCGATCTCTTCAAACGTGGTGCAGCAATGCTGCCTCGTAGCATAGTAGAACATGGTTCTAAGCTTCTGAAGCGAGGGAATATCCAGACATCGTACGGAAGTTACATCGTGTATGGCATTCAGCGTGTCGCCTTTCGAGCCGAGATTGAAAGCACGAATCTGTTCTTGACGGGGCTCGTCTTTTTTTACATCATCATGTTCTTTACCACCCTTTTCGTGGTTGCTTTCAAAGGCGCTTGTGAACTGGCTGCAAAGCAGAAGTGGATGAAGGGTGATACCTTCCTAGAGTTCCGCAATGGCTGGCGTGAGTACCCCTGGTTCGATGCTCTGTCGGATGTCTGAATATCTCGGTTCAATGCTGACTCATGTGTAACAGGCACCATTCTCAAAGGCATCCTGTTCCGAATGGCCCTTATTGGACATCCTGCAGTGACCATTCTTTGCTTCTGGGAGTTCACTCAGAATGACTCCCCTGCTTTGATGGTTTTGGCCGTATTCTTCCTCCTTGCTCTCAACGGTGTCCTAGGCTGGGCAGCCTGGAAGGTTGTTCGCGTTGCGCGTCGTTCAGTTGCACTACACAGAAACCCAGCTTACATCTTATTTTCCGACCCTCAGACCCTCAACAAATGGGGTGAGTAAAACTCTATATTTGGCGGATTTCCAAGATGCTGAGCACACCCGGACTCGCACTAAATTGCATCTTTACTCGTGCTGACGCCATATGTTGCAGGCTTCCTTTACATTCAATTCCGCGCCTCGGCTTATTACTTTATCATTCCGGTCCTAGGGTATACTATAGTGAAATCTCTATTCATTTCCTTCGGCCAGAACTCCGGCATCGCCCAAGCCATTGGATTCATTCTCATCGAAGCAGCCGCTCTTATTGCCGCCGCCGTACTTCGACCATGGATGGACAAGAAGACGAATTCCTTCAACATCGCGATATGCGCCGTCAATTTCATCAACGCCATCTTCCTACTCATCTTCACGAAAGTCTTCGACCAGCCCGCGCTTGTTACCGGTGTCGTAGGTGTCGTGCTATGGATTCTGAACGCGGCCTGCACACTGGTGCTGCTGCTCATGTTGATCGTCACTACCGGCCTAGTCATCTTTAATGGCAACCCAGATGGCCGCTACAAGTTCATGGCCGACGACCGCACTTCCTTCATGAAGTCCCAGAGCCAGCTTGCTACTACGACCGAACTTGATGCCCTGGCGATGACTGCTCGTGGCGAGAAGCCAGGGTACTCATCCGTCCTGGACTTGGATGACGACGATGAGTCGCACAACCGCGATTCCATGTATAGGGGACAAGGATCCACGGCAGCTAACTCTACAACCACCAACTCGCACCACGCACCTTCTCACTGGGCCCCGCCTCGCTCGCCCGTCGACCCGATCAACAGAACCGCTAGTCCATATAATGGCTCGGTATCTTCGGTTGGACGTTCACAAAACAACGCCAGCCCGGCCGGCTTCAAGCCGCCCTCCAGCCCAAGGTAAGCTCCGATTTCTCCCCAAATCACTATGAATATTTACTCACAATTTTCCGTTTAGTCCTTGGCAGCGTGGGGCTGGCTACGAGCATTAAGAGATGCATAATAATGAATATGACGTTTTTTTATACATGGTCTTGTAGTTTACGGTATAAGAGCGGCTAGGCCACAGGAGACTTGTGTGACATAGGTTCTACTCTTTTTTTTATGCATATATTGATATACCCCGCGAGCCCGGGCAACAACCTGTCCTGGGCGACGTGGAATGGAATTCAGAAGATTCACATGAACACTGTTTGCTGCTGTTGGTACATTGATTGATCCCTAAATGTGTCTTTCTGGAATCCTACAAAAGGGTGCTAGAGGTAGTGTTTGGCATTGTTGGTGCTGTGTGGGGAGCAAAGCCTCCCTAGCTGGTGTTGGTGGTCGGAGGCAAGCGTGATGCAGAAGCTGTGATAAGACGTTGCAGTTTTCTATGTCCCCAAACCCCTCAGGCAATTCGCGCGGGGCCTTGTATAGCAAGCAAGGGAAACACGACGGTAAAGCCAGAAACATAGGGGGTTTGTTTACTTGGACAGACTTTCGCGGATCTTGATTCATAGGTATATTTAGTCCTATCTTCCCGCTCTCATCTCTCACACGAACACCCCGGCTACAGAATCCCCATTCCCGGACCCTCCAACTACTTGCTACAACTCTTCGTCGTTCCTAAAACATCCATGTTTAAAAAAACACCACGACTCAAGAAAAAGGCCAGGTCTGGCACCCAAGGTCAGCCCAAGCCCAAGCCGCAGCCCAAGCTCAACGACGGCACCCAGTACCGGGGATCGGAGAACGAGGTCTTGAACGATCCTGAAACCTACAGTGGCTGGGAATTCCAGCCTACGTGCGGATCGGAGGAGCATGACGTATACAGCAAGTACTACTACAGGCTCGTGGACAGGCTGCGCGAGAGCGCAATCAAGTGGACGGCCCTTTACTGCGTCGGGCGGCTGTTCGCCGAGGAACACAGGATACGCACCGTGGTCATGGTTTGCTTCCCCGTCCCGCCCGAGGGGCTACAGGCGACTCTGCTGAAGCTGTCGTTGACGGAGGCGATGGATTCGTCTCCTCTGCCGGTTGAATTTACTCAGTGCAAGCCCGAGGACTATCGCGTGGAGCCGGGGAGTAGCCCTAAGTCGATGTGGTGTGGGCGCCTGGAAGAAGGAGATTCGTGAAGAATCACGACGGGAGGGTATGGTTTAAACACAGTGTCTACGCCACTTGGGCATGGCAGGCTAGTTGCGATTGACCTCTGATGGGAATTCAGTACATCACGACGTTCGTCTTCATGCAGTGGAAATCTGTGTAGTTACATAGGTAGCCATAGAATCGATGCTTTTGCCACAATCCGAATAGGTTAAGCTATATCTTCTGTGGGCATGCCTATGCCAATTTACTTGGCTCAGTTGTGCGAACTTTTCGCAATACGGATTTCCAATACCATGTCCTAGGGGAAAGGGGAGAGAGAGCTTCAAGAATTTAAATGACTTACGTGCCGCCACAGTTATGTGCATTGAGGTATGGAAATATTAGTCACAGATGCCTACGAAAGACTAGGACCTTTGGAATAATAGAATTTATTTTACTCCATTGACTATCAACTCTGAAACCAATCGCATCTAAGGAGGTTCACCATCGATGCACAAGTATCGTTCCCGGCATCAAAGCTGAAGTAAATAGCCTCTTAAACTAGCTGGATGTTGTGAATACCCTCGTCCCGTTCACTTAAACTTCGTGAGCCAGTTCCTATCTATCTTGAGAGGACTCGCCATAAAGAGTGATATGAGAGTGCGATGGCTTGGCGCGCAACGTACCTTTCCCCTTAAACTCCATTTTCGCCCAACCTCAATGCAGTATGAAGAATCTATAACCGTATGTGCCCTCCCATTCCCTGAACTCACTCTGGTATCGTACCGTATTGCATTTTTCGTCGATGTCATCGTCAGTAAAAAAGTCCCAGGTAGCCATAACATTCCAGACAGACATCATGTCCTCAAGATCATATTCCATAGGAACGTATTCCGGAGGGCTGTCCAGTATACTGAGAACCGACTCTCTGGGATCATAGACGTAGTCTGTATCTCCGAGTTCGAAGAGGATGTGTGACATAGCCCCTAACTCTCCAAGATGGTAGTCTATGTATTGCGATTCTGCGAGATTGACGGCATCTCGAGGACTCATTCCATCATTGCTCTCTAGTGTAACAGCACCAAGAGATAGGAGTTCAGTGACTATTTCAGTACTTAGAGTCTGACAGGCAAGAAAGAGGGGGGTAATTCCTTCATTGGTTGTTGCGTTAAGGTCAGCGCCATTGCGCAGGAGGTGTCGGATAATGCTGACACGGCGCTGTCCCTGCTCCGGATCTATGTCCTCAACATTCATTTGGCATGCAAAGTGAAGTGCAGTAAAGCCAAAATTGTCGATATTCCCAACTTCCGCGCCGCGTTCAAGAAGAAAACGGACCTGATCAACGTCGCCAGCCTTTGCCGCCCAATGAAGGAGGCTCTGCCCGTCCGCATCTTTCGTGTCAACACATGACCCGTGACGTAATAGAACATCTATGATTTCAAGAACACGCTGGTGGTAGGAATGTTGGTATTTCCGACGATTCTTATAGATTTTTGGGACCGGATATCTGCAAATAATCTCAATAGGAAGCAGTCCCTTGCTAGGACCACCGGTGGCTGCTGTGGTAAGGTAAGTGTTGGCCTTGTCAGTCTGTAGCAAGACATGGACTAGGCAAGCAATATCACTGGCAAATACCTCAATCGGCCTTTTCGTCCCGTACTTCCCTTTTTCGCTTTGGCCATGCGATAACCACGAAAGTAGACTAGAGAGATGTGTTTCACCGTATTTGTTCCTTTGCTGAAGCATAATATCCCCGCATAACGATTGGATGCGATCCATTTTCGTCCTGGTAGTAAAAGGCCACGTTACCGTAGTTAGAATGAATGAGACTGGATATCCCGTTGTTTCGAAACCCGCACCATGCTCAAGTAACAGGTGGGCCTTTTGTCGATTATCACGTTGGTAGTGAGATGTATTGTCCATGAGAGTCAAGGCTAGAGCATATCCTAAGGCCGTGCCTGACTTCTGCCATCTCGTCCCTAGGATCGGGGGGGCTACAGTCGGCCAGCGCCGCCTGTAGTAGAGTGGGAAAAATAGATCACTGCTTGGCCAGGAGCGCCTTACATGAGGATCCGCGCCAAGTTGCAACAGGCGTGCGGTTGCGCTGACTGGTACCCATGGCTCCATGGATAGCTGGAGCAGCGATATTCTCGAATATAGGTTGTAGGACAAGAGGTTTCTGAAGTTAATCATTGGTTGATCGATATAGACCGATAACGACTTTTTGATTGGCAGCGCGGAGACACGATCAATTATCTGGCTGATGCTCTCGCTCATAGGTAGAGCTAAGGGCATTAGAGCGACATTAATCATGAAATAAGGATACAATTCTTGGTCGGGGTCGCGGCCAATGCGCAGATGTCGGACTAGTAGGTCGAAGATATCAATTCGATGATACTTACAAGCCGTTTCTAGTAGGATCCCAGCATCTTGGGGATCGATACTACCGATGTGAGCTAGTGCGGTCTCTATTGTAGAGCTAGAGGCCCATTCCTCTATCATGAATGAGATGAAGAAGGTTGAATCCTCACTACTGACACTCGGGATCAGCAAGTCCACAGCCTCGGGGCTCCGGGCGAAGAAGATAGATTTCGGGCACCCAAGAGGTTCAAACCACGATCCATCGGCCTTCGTATCTGCGCCATGAGAGATGAGAAACTTAATAGCGTCTATCTGGTCGTAATAAGTAGCAATATGTAAGAGCGTTGGAAAAGATTCAGGGGGACGTCGGACGTCTCTGATGTAGACAGTTCCGTGGTGACCATCGCGGACAAGCCGGGGAAATTTATGATTCACATCAGTGCCTGCATTCAAGGCGCTGGCGAGAACGTTAAGTTGGCCGTATCGACAGGCCCAGGGAGCGGCTCGATGCTGCTGGTCTTGTTTGGAATCTCTGTGATGGAGTACGGGAAGTAACTTGAAGTAGAAATGCCTGCAGACGAAGGACCAATTCTTGATATCTTGGCAGGATAGTTGGTTGCATATGGCGTCGAGGAGTTCGAAGGGCAAGGCAAAAGAACGAGGTTCTGGGGTGATTGGTTCGCTGTGATTGGAGGCCATCCTGTCGAAGACGCGGACCGGCGACTGGCGCTGAGGGAGCGAGGGAGCGAGGGAAGATGAATGTTTATATGAACCGTAGATATGTGAGTTTCACCGAGTGGGATGGACAACTTCCAGGAAACCAGAGTTGGGTGTTTGATGGCGAGGCAGAGAGTTGAAGATGCAAATGTGTCGAAAAGTGAAAGCTTTGATGGGGTTCCTGAACATTACATAACATATGTAGATAAGTATCTACATAATTATATGTATAAGGTGGGGTGCTTTGGTGTTTGCCCCAGATGATCGGATTATGTGCCTTACGAAGTGAGGTAGGAGGTATGCACCCCGGTGGTATGTACCTGGAAATCGTGAGGTTTGTGTAACTGTCGCGCTCACTTACGTAATCTCGAAGGTTTGCTATTGGCTGTGATGCTTGGATTAGGTAATTTGGCACAGTGCAGATAGACAACACCGATAACTGGGTGAGTCACGATTGGCAGCTACCCGTGTGGTCTCTATTAGGACTTACACAATTATGCCATCTATTGTTTCTATGTACACTTTACTCCCAGGAGCATAGAACTCTCTTCATCGACTGGTCGGGTTAATCGTGTTGGCTACTTCGTTTTGTGTGTTTCGGTTCGAACCTCATACTGGATACCTAAAGAAATGGCCTCCATTTTATCGACTAATCACCAACCATGTTAGGAATTGACTTCTATAATAACGAACCCTAAGTTTCGTCTAGGTTTTCTTGCGTGGCCACTCGGTTCGTTTGTCCTTGTGTTACTGGGAAGCGGGAGGAATTTATGGCGATTAAGTAGAAGGACGGACAAGTGCCATATAATACCACTCCTCAACTAAACATGCTATCATAATCGAGAGTGTAAAGAAGATAAGCTGCGGCTGAGATTTATTACAACATGATCAACACACGAGGAAGATCAACGACCCTTGATGTCATTATCATGATTGCTCTCAAATTCTAGAAGACAGCTAAAGCCATGCACAAGTATACTTTAGGCAGAAATCGTCAATGATGGTGATTGGGTGTGCTCGGGGTGACACTACGTGGGGGATGTTGAGTCCTAGAGTTCAGCTGGCCGTAGCTTATAGCCAATTGCGGACATCCGACCCCCTTGCCAACTTTATGAGGCGTTACGGGCTATTAAGTGGGATTACCTTTTCTAAAAAGTCGGATCACCTTTTCCGAATTATATCATCATACTTCATAAATTATTAACTTTTTAATTAAGTAATATTACTGGTTAATTAAGTAAAAATCTTTAATATTATATGAATAAATTATATTTAAATTATATTAAATTTAATTTTAAATTATATTTAAATTATATTAAATTTAATTTTATAATTTATAAAATTATTTAAATAATATTATTTTCAAATTATTTTTTATAACCGTAATTTTTAAAGATATTTATTATTTATAATTATATTAAAATTAAATTTAATATAAAATATTAATTAAATTTTTATATTTAAATTCCCGAAACGATAATATTACATTATTTTTATAATTATAAAAAATAATAAAATTATTAATTTATTAAAGTTTAATAATAAATAAAAAGTTATAAAATAATTTTAAGGAATATTTATTATTTATATATTAATGATTTCTTTTACTTCGATTTTAATTTTAAATTTTAAGATATAAAACTTATAAGTTTTTTTTTAAAAAAATTAATAAATGTTAAAATAATATATATTTTACCAATAAATTATTAATTAAAAAAAGATTATTACCTTATTAAATAAAGTTTATTAAAACTTATTATTTTAAGTTTAAGTTTAAATTAAGAATAATTTAAGATTAATTTTTTATAAATTCTTAATATTAAATTTTATTTTTAAATTTACGTTTTAAATAAAATATTAAAGGAGTTTTAAATAAGTTTAATTTTAATTTAATTTTATCATTTTCTTCTTTATTTATTTTATTAAAGATTTTTAATTATAATTAAAATGGTTTAATTAAGTTAAAGGTTTTATTAATCTTTTATAAAAATTTTAATTATTTAATAAAATTATGATTAATATTATTATCGGAAAGAAAAATTAATTTTTATTTTATTTAAAGTAAAAGTAAAGAATAAAATAAACGTTTTCAGATCGAATTAATTAATTATATAAAGGTTAATTTTTTAAAACTAAATATATTAAAAGGTTAATTATAATATTTAATTAAAATATTTAATTACTTTAATTTAAGTTTATAATAAAATTAAATAAAATGTAATTTATAAATTATAAGAAGTATTAATTAAAATGATTACGAAATTTATTATTATATTAATTATGAAGATTAATTTAAGGATTATTTTAATATTATTTCGATAAAAATTTATATAATAAATTTATATTCTTAAGTAAAATAAGTAAAAAATAAGAAAAAAAGGTTATTTAAATATTTAAGGTTAATTTAATTTAAGATTAATTTAAGATTATTATATTTAAGTTTTTAATTAAAATGAAACTAATATTATTTATTAATAATAATAAATTAATATATGATATTAAAGAGAAATTAATATCGTTTTATTATTATATAAGATTAATTAAATATATTCACGTATTAATTATTACCATTTTTATGTAATTAATTAAATTATAAATTTAATGAGGAATAATTAAGAAAATAATTTTAATTTAATTTCGAAATAATCTTAAAATAATTTTAAATTATATTTACTTTAATTATTATATATATTATATAAATATTATTAAAACTAAATAAGTTAAATTAATATAATATTTTTAAAAACTTTTATTATTTAAATAAATAATGTTAACATTTTAAAACATTTAATTATATATTAAATTAATTTTAATAATAATAAAATAATTAAATATATTAATAAAGATAATCTTTAATTAAGTTAAAAACTTACTTATATATATAACATAATTTAAGTTATTTATTAAAGTGATATTAATATAATTATTAAATTATTTTCAATATTATAAATAATTAATTATTTAAAACGTAAAGATAAACGATTTAATATATATATAATAAATTAATAACTTATATTAATATCATTTAAGTTTAATTAAAGATTAATCTTAAATTATATTTAATAAGAAATATATATTAATTAAGTTAAAGTTTAAGTTTATCTTTAAAATAAAATTTATATTATATTAACGAAGATTAACTATAAAATAAACTAAAAATATATCGATTATATAAAGTTTAATATTATTTAAAATAAAAGGTAAGATAATATATAAGATATTATTTAAAAATAATCTTAAAGAAATTTAAGTTTAATATTATATAAGTAATTAATTTATTAATATTTAATTTATTATAATAAGATATAATATTAGATATAATAATAATTATTTTTAGGTGATAATAAAGATAAAATATAAGAAAAATTAAGATTAATTTAAAATTATATTTAAATTAAGATTCTTTTAAGAAAGATATATATATAAAAATAAAGAAAATTAAAAAATTACTTATTTTCTTAACCGGAATATATATTTAATATTCAATATTAATATTAAAATATATTATGAATATCATAAATATATTTAATATATTAAAGATTATATAAATATAATATAAAAATTATTTATATAATGATTATATAAAGATTATTTAAAAATATAAAAATTATTTTAAATGGGATATATAATTATATATATTTTAATTTTTAACATAATTCCTATTCTTCTTTATTTAATATATAAGTTTTTACTTTTTTATTAATTTAAATTTACCGTTTAATTATTTTATGACGTAATTTTATTATTCTTTATTCTTTTTCCTTAAGTTATGTTTTAAACATCCTTTTAAAAATTATAAAGATCTTTAAACGGCTTTATTTATATTAGTTTAAATGTGATATAATTTTAAAATATATTATTATTATTTCTTATTTAGAATTACCTTATAATAATTATATAATCTTTCTTAATAAAAACAAATTAAAATAGATATTTTATAAAGATAATTATAAATTAAACTTAAAATAATTATCTTAAATGATTTAAATTATATAATATAAGTATTTTAAAAATTAAAGCTTAAGTAAACTTATATTTATAAATTAATCTTAAATTATATTTAAAGTTTTTTATCTTTATAATCTAATAAAATTAACTAATTATTAAATATTTATCCATTAATTTAAAAAGGCATAAAGTTCATTCTTAATTTATATAATATTTATATTCTTATTAATTAAATTTTCATTATCGGTTTATCATAATAAATTATTAAACCTTAATAATGATTTTAAATTTATCTTAAAATTGTTTAAGATAATATCGATATTATCGAAAAGATTTAAAAAGTTAAAAAAAAGTAATAAATTTTACTTTTTCCTTTTAACTTATTTATGGTAATTTTTATTTATTTAAATCTTAAAGTTAGAAATTTTATTTAAATATAGTTTTAATTTAATTATAATATAAATATAAAATAAATTTGATATATTTTAATCTTTTATTTTATATATGAAATATACCTTTATAAATATATTTTTTTATTTATAATAAACGTTAAGTTATTTAAATAACATAAATTATTTTTTATAATTATTAATGAATTTATAAAGATTAAATAATGATTAATTTAAAATTATCTTATAATTAATATAAAATTATTTATAATTTTATAACCATTAAAAATAAGATAAATCTTTTAATAAAATTATTAATTATAAAATGCTTATTTTTATTAATGTTAATATATTTTAATACATTTAATTAATTTATAAGATTAATCTTAAAATAAGTTTAATAAAGGTTTTCTTAAAGTTAATTTAATAATTTATTTACTTATTAATTAATAATTTTTATAAGTGAAAAAAGAAAGAAATTAACTTTATTCATTTTAATATCGGGTTAAGATTAATTTTAATATTATTTATTTATTTAAATAAAGTTTAATTATTGCGTTGATTATTTTTATTAGGTAAATTTATAATAATAAACTAAAAATCTGGTTTAAGAATATATTTAAATTATAATTAAGGAACTTATTTTGAAAATTACGTTATAAATATACCTTATAAAATATTATAATATATTATAAATGTTTTTATTATGATTTTAATAAGTTTAAGTTTAAGATTAATTAATATTTAATTTAAGAATAATTAAAGCCATTATTATATATATATTTCTTAAATAATATTTTAACTTATATATTTACTTTTTATATATATTTAAAATAATGATAGAAATTAAAATGTTAATTTACTTAAGTTATATTTTTTATATATATTTAAAATATATTAAAATCCCCGATATGATTTTAAATTAATAAAATATATAATAAAATAATTAATAATATAATTTTATGGTTTTTTAATTAAGGAATATATATATAAAAACCTTAATTCTTATAAATTATTAATATTAATATTTATATATGATTAATAAATTTAATATTATTTATAATTTTATTTAATTTAATAATGGAATATAAGTTAATTTACTTATAAATCATTTTAAAGGATAAATTTATTTGGATATAAACATAATTATGGAATGTTTTCGTTTATTTCTTTATTATATAAATAATGAAATATTTATTGATATCTTTCTTTATCTTTAAATAGTAGATTTTTCGGATTTAATGTTTATTTTTAAACTATTTCAAGTTTAGTTTAAATTCATGTTAAACTTTTATAAAAATAATCTTTATAAAATATTATAAAAGTCTTTTTATATAAATAATAACATTTATAATGCATTTTATATTTAACGTTTAATAAATCTTTTATAAGTTATTTATATTAAACTTTTAATATAATTAATAATAATTTAATTTAATTTAGAAATAACTTTAAGTTAATATTAATATGATTTATATTTTATTAATATATAATATTTATTTATTATTAACCTTAATATTTTATAGGTTTAAAATATTTCAATAAATTCCCATTTAATATCGATAAATAGTTTTATTAATAATGGTAAATGATATATATATAATTTATAAATAATAAGAATTATAAATAAGAACTTTTTAAAACTATATAAAATATATATATTATATTAGATTTTATAAAGGTAATGAACCATTTTTTTAACCTTTTATTTATGATTATAACCATAATTTAAAAGTTTAATTATAATATATTTTATAAATAAATAAATATTAAGTTAAGATATATTTAATAATTTATTAATATATAATATTTAAAGAAAAAAAGGATTAATATAACTAATGTTATTCTTAAAAAATAATGTGAAATAATAAGGCTTTATATTATAATTAAGTGGATATTTTATAAAAAAGGTTTATACGGAAATTAAAACATATTAAAATTAACATTAAAATGATATTAAGTTAATTTACCTCATTACGTTTAAAAACGCATATAATTCCTCGTTTATAAATATTATCATAATAATTTAAAATATAAGAAAAGTAAAGATTTTTTTAATAAAGTTAAGAAATTACATAAAATAACTTAAATAAATAAGAATTAATCTTAAACTTAACTTAAATTAAGGTTTTTATTTATATAAACGTCTGGTTTTATAATTCATTTATAAATATTTTCTTCTTTTTATTTTTAAAGTTTTCTTAATATAATAATTTAAGCTTTTTAATATTTATTTAATTATATTAAAGATCATCTTTAAATTAATCTTAATTATAATTTGTAAATATTTTTAAGTTTATATATTTATAATAATAAATTCTGGTATAAACATATCATTAATGGTATATTTAACATTAATGGTTAAGTCTTTTATTTTATATTAATATAAATTCTCTTTTAATTTTTTCCTTTTAAATTAATCTTAAATTAATTTAAGGTTTATTATTTAAGATTTTTTATATATAATAATATTTAAAATATATTAATTTTAAAGTTTCTTTATTATTTAAAATAGAATTAATTATATAATGTTTATTAATTAATAAAATAATTTGTAAGTTAATTAAGGAATATTTATTTTAAATATTATATTTGCGATAAATTTTTAAAATCTTTTCTATTTGATTTTCTTATTTTTACTCTTTATTTCTTATAGATATAATTATAGATTAACTTTAATAAAATATATAATCTTTCCGGGATTTATATAAAGATAAGTTAACATATTTAAATAATTTTATATTTCCGATATATTAATATTATATTTTTTAAATAACGAAATGATAATTTTAAATATTTACGTAATTATTTAACTTAATTTTTAATATAATCTTAATATAAATATAATAATTATATAATTAAAAATCATAATGGAGCGAATCTTTTAATATATCGGATTTATTAAAAGTTAATTATATATATTTCGGATTTATTTTTAAATAAAATCTTTCGGGAATAAATTTAGATTTTCTTTTTTCTTTTCTTTAATTGGTTTTATATCATTCTGAATATAATTTAAGAATGTATTTTCGACTTATTTAATATTAATATTGTTAAATTATATTTAAAACGTTTATTTATAATCATTTTACTTCTTCTTTTATTTAATAAAATTTTATTACCATTTTTAAAAAATAGAAAAGTATTACCTTAAATTATATTTAAGATTTAAGAAATTGATGATTTGTTTAACGTAAGTTTAAATTTTATTTAATTTTTTCGTTATTTTATTTATGGTTAAATTTATATATATATAAAAATTTAACGAATATTTTTTACCTTATATTAAAATCGACATTTATTTAAGTATATAATATTATCAAATATTAATTTTTATTACTTTAATTTATTTTAATTATCACTTTAATAATTTAATAATATGATAAAATAATTAGCTTTATAATATTTCTTTAATAATTAAATATTTAAATAATATAATATATAGCTTTTATTAAAATATTTTATAAATCTTTATTATTTATAAATTAAGTTTAAATTAACTTAAAAATAAATTAGCATTAATTATATTATAATAAATCTATTTTCTTAAGTTAATAAAAGCTTTAATAATAAGTTTTAAGGCATTTTAGTTTATATGTCATATATAAATAAAGTTTTATTTAAAATAATTAAGTTAAGTTGAAATAATAAATTAAAAGGTTTTATTAAAAGTTTTTATTTTAGATTTATGATTATTCCGGTGAAAAATGGAAGAATATTTAAACATTATAATTGGTTAGTTTTAAAAATAATATAAGGTTTTTATTAATTATTTTGAAATATTATATTAAATTTCTGATTATAAAGTAAGGAATTATTTCTTTATATAATTTAATAATATAATAATTGCGTTAATTAATATTAATAATAAATTATTAATTTAAGGTTAAACCTTTATTATTTATAAATGGATAAAACATCATTATTTTTATATTTAATTTATTTTTAAATCTTAAATGACATTTTTTTAATAATTATTATAAATAATCCCTCCTTAATAACATTATGTTTTATATTAAATATAATGATTTTTTAATAGATTTTTCCATATATATTATTATTAATATAAGTATTAATAAAAGGTAAATTCTTAATGAAATAAAAAGTTTAAAGATAATTAAACATATATAAATAATTATAATTAACTTAATACTTAATATAATAATCTTAAATTTATACTTTTATAACTTTATTAATAAGATTTTCCGATTATAAAAGTTGGATTAATATTATTAAAGAATAAATAAAACATATTATAATAAGTTTAAATAAATAACCTTAAATTATATTTACGGCATTTTAAAAAGTTTTTAAGTTATAAATTATATTAAAAAACTTATATTATTATAAATAAATAAAAACTTATTTTTAATTTGAAAGGATATTATTAAATAAGCGTTAAAAAAAGCGTTAATAAATATGTTAAAGGTATTATTTAAGGATGATTATTTAAGGATAATTACCCGGTTAAGAAAATATTAAGAAAAATATTAAAGAAGTTATTTTAAAAAGGAAGTTTAATAATATTTAAAGTATAATAACCTTATATAATAAGGAAATAAAGTTATTTAATTAAAGGATTTACTTTTTATCTTTTTTTACATTATTCTTTAAGAAATTAACCTTTTTTATATATTTTATATACTTAAATATTTTATATTATAAATTAGATTTAAATATTCATTAATATGTATAATATAATAATATAATATAATATGGTATCTTTAATGTATATATATATTAACTTATTTTCTAATTATGTTATATATATCATTAATTTAAACCGGATAAATCTTATTTAATTAAATTAATATATTTAATATATAATGGCAATGATTTACATTAATTTATTAAAAGTTAATTAATTTTAATTTTAATATATTATAAAGTAATATAATTAATAAAATTAATAAATAAATATAAACCATAATATAATATAAGTTAAATAAAGGTATATATAAATAAGCCATAATTAAATATAAAATAATATTAAATTAAAGGAGTAAAAGAGGTAAATATTAACATATTTCGGTTTATATGGGGGTAATTTAAATCCCTTCTTTCTTTTCTTTAAATCTTTATTTATAATCTTTTATAATTTCTTCTTTTCTTAATTAATTTTTATATTATATTAAGGCGGATATTCTTTTATTTTTAGTTTATTATATTACTTATCAACCTCCCTTTTATTTATTATAATTTAATTATATTTTAAGATTTATTTATACATATATTTTTTATTTAATTTATTAATAAAAGATATATTAATTATAGATTAATATAAATAAATTTGAATTTAAAAAAATATATAAGATAATTAAAAAAATAACCTTATTTTAAACGTTATAATATTGATTTATTAACATTATCACCACCATTATTAATTTTTAATCTCGATTATTAAGTTTTATTTAGAATATAAAGTATAATAATAAGTATAACTTTATTATTTCTTTATTTTTTCCTTTTTTTAATTAATATTTAAATATTTATTAATATTATTTTTGAAGAATATTTTATTTATTAACTTTTTAATAACCTTTTAAACATTTAATTTTATTAATTTTAATAAGGGTTAACATTTTGATTCCGATTTAAAATCTTTATTAAAGTCATTAAGATATTACTTTTATAAGAAATAAAGGTTTAATCTTTTAAATTAAAAAGGGAAGAATTAAGTTAAAGAAAAATCGGTTATTTAATAAGAAGATTAAGTTAAATCTTATATAAATATATTATAATTTAATAATATTTAATTATTAGTTTATTAAATAAAAAAGTTTAATATTTTTTATAAAAGTTAAAATTTTAATAAAGCGTTTATAATTATTAAATAAAATATATTTATAATAAATATTAATGTTACCTTTTTAAATAAGAGATATAAAATGTTTATAAAAGATATTAATAAGTTGGTTATATAAGAGGGTTTAATTAAAATAAATAAAACTTTCTTATTTATTAAAGTTATTTTTAAGTTTATTAAAAGGAACTATTTTAAAATAACCTTTATTAAGTTATTTATTATTAATTATATTTTATTATGTTATGTAATCGTTAAAAAGAGGAAAGTAATTAAATTAATTAATATATTTATTTAATAAAAACAACTTTTAAATCTATAAATATAATATTTATTTATATATAATATTTTATAATCTTAAATATTATTATAGATATTAACTTAAATATTTGATCGGTAATTAAATATTAAATTTATTATCGAGATATTAACATTAATTAAGTTATTTCTTTATATTTTTAATATTATATAAAATTAATAATAACGTTTAAGATATTTCCGAATAAGTGATAATTCTTAATGAATAAATATATTATTAGATATTTTTATAGTTTCGAATAATGAATGTTAAAAATTTAATTTATTTAATAAAATGGTTATATAATGAAATATTATACTTAAGGAAAAAGTTTTATAATGAAGTTATTAAAAATGGAATATCATATAATATCTTAATTTTTTATTATAAATATCTTTTTATTTTAAACTTAAATAACTTCATAAATAATAATTATATTCATATATAATTTAAACTTAATAATTAATATTAAAATAGTTATTTAATGAATTAAATTTCATTAAATTTCATATAAAAACCATAAAGTTATAATTAATTTAATCATAAATCTATTTTTTAAACATTATTTATAAAGAGAAATATTACCTATATAATATAATTCTTACTTATTTCTTATATAATATAAATTTTGTCGGTAAAATTTAAAACCTTAACTTTATTTAATTATTTCTCCATGATTCTTATAAACAATTTAATAAAAATTATATAATTAAATTAATATTTTAATTACACATTTAATGATATAAGTTATATATTATTATGATATTTATAATTATAATTATATAAGTTTAAAATATAATGATTTTTAAGACTTATTATATATTTATTTTATTAATATGTTTTAATTAAATATAAAGCTTAAACATGTTAAGATATAAAATTTTATAAAGCTTATTATCATTAAAAACACCATTTATAAATCTTTATTTATAATATTTATATAAAAAGTTTTTAACGTTAATATTTATATTAAAGAATGATAATATTATATTAATCATTTAATAATATATTAATTAAAGCGGGATATTTAATATTATTAAGCTTAAAATATTAAAGTTATTATAAAATAATTTAATTTATTTAAATCAAAACGTCATATATTATTAATTTAAATGTTTTAAACCATTATAAGATTAACGTTATAAATGATATTAATATCTTACCATTCTTTAATAAAATTAATATTTTTATGTTTATAAAATTCCTTATTATTTAAATTAAAATCGGGATTATGATTTTCTTTTTTTTCTTCTTCTCGAGTTATATTAACTTTATTTTATTCTTTATTTATGATTATTCCTTTATTTTTATAAAAATGTTTATTATTTATGTTAAGATTAAATTTATCTTAAAAATTATTATTATTATTTTTAATCTTTTAGTTAAATCGAACCTGCTTTTTCCTTTTTAACGATATTAAGTCGTTATTATTAAAGTTATTATCTATATTATAATTAATTTTATTATATTTAATAATACTTATAATAAATATTTATTAATTATATTCCCCATCTTTATATTTTTCTTTATTATTAAAAGTTATAAATATTTAATCATTAATTTATAAATTAATATATTTTTAAGTTTTAGAAATATTTAATAAAATTGAGGAAAATTTAAATATCTTATTTCCCTTCGTATATTTTATAACTTTTTTTTTCTTATTATGGATAGTTATAAAGATAAGATTCTTTAAGTTTTTATAAAATGGGAATATAAAATTGTTAAAAATGGAATATATAAATTAAACAAAAAGAAACTTATAATATATATTAATAAAGGGTTTAATTTCTTAGTTTTAATATAAGTTATAAAGTTTAATATACCTATATATAAATTAAATTAATAATTAAAATATATAAATAATTAACTTATGTTTATCCAACTTTTTATTTATAAATTTTAGAATTAATATTATAACCTTATTATTTAAAGATTTATAAACGTTAGATTAAAAATTAATTAAATTTAAATTATTATTTATAACAATTTTAAATATATAAAACTTTATATAAAAGGTTATTTAATTAATTCTAAATCATTACCTTTACATTAAAAGAATTATATATATTATATTAAGATTAATATAAGTTTTTATAAAGTGATAAAACTTATTAAGGATATTAATATTATAAATATAATTGCGATTTTAAGTCTTATTATTTATGTTTAAGGTAGAAATAAATATTTATAATGTTAATATATTCTTTTTATAAGGGAACGTTTAATATTTAAAATTAAAGATTAAAGGATATAATTTTATAAAAGAAATATAATTAATATAAATAAAATCATATTAATAAATATATATATTTTTAAGGTTAAGATATTTTAAGATATGGAAATAATATTCTTTATTATAAAGGATATTATTAAGAAAAATAATAACGCGGTTTATTAAATCCGTAAAGGTGGTTAAAAAAGGATTTTAAGAATTATTTAAATATCCTTTATTTTTAACCTAAATATTATTTACGATAATATAAGATGTATAATATATAATATAATAATGTATATTATTTCCATTTAATAATGATAAGATAATAAAAGGAATATTAAGATAAGATAAATGGTAAATATTAATATAATTAAATAGTTTTTTAGATTAATTATTTAAAAAGATATTAATAACGGAAAGAACGGGAATATATTTTATATTCGGAATAAGATTAATAATGGGAATAATGGAAGAAAACATATTAAATAATTTAACTTATATGAAAATATTTAAAAGGTAATAAATAATAAATTATTAATAAATATAATAAATTCTCGATATAATAAATATATAATATTATTTAAAGATAATTATTTAACGTTAATTTATTTAATTTCCTAATTTTATTATTAATTAATTTTAGGTTATTAAAGCGTTAAATTAATATTATATAATCTTTTAATATTATGGTTTAATAATATTATTATTAATAAATTTATTAAATTCATGATATAAATTTAATAAATATAGATTTTTTAATTATCTTTAAAAAATAGGAATTCTTTATTATTATCTTCGAAAAGGAATTTATTATCATATTTATTATTAATTATAATTAGCTCTTATATATTATCTTCATTATTATTATTAAATATGTTATTTAATAATTATTCTTTTTTTTAAGTTTCTTTATAAGGTTTTCCGGGACTTTGTTTAAGTTATATTTTTTTAATTATAATATTATTAAAATATTAATTCTTGTTGATATATTTGTTAAATTCTTTAATATATAATTATTATAGTTAGGCATTTTTATAAGGTTTTTTATGACTTTGTTTAAATTATAGCTTAATATTTTAAAATAGAGTTTTTTTATAAGATTTACTTAGATTTTACTTTGTTTAAAGTTATATTAGTTAAGATAGATTATTCTTATATAATTCATTATGATTTTTTTTCGATTATTAATTTAATTATATACTTAATTTATCTTTATTTTTAATATTAACGCTTTTTTATTAGGAAGGATTACGTTATAATAAATGGTAATATATTTCCGGGTATAATTTATATTATTAATGATTTTTTATGCCTTTTAAAGTTATGATATTAAAAAGGGTATTTAATGTATTATTAGGTTAATCATATGGTTTTATAATATATGGATCGAGAATTTATAATAATGGTTTTTTATTACTTTTTAATGATTATTAACGATAGTTATATATATATATAATATATTTTAATGTTTAAGGTTAATATATTAATTCATTATATTATTATTTATTCCTTATTAAAGGTTAATTTTTATAAAGGTAATCTTTTTTACTTTTGGTTTATTTTTTAAGATTTAAATTTATTCATAAATCTTATAATAATAAAATAAACTATATTAATCCTAAATAAAACAAATATAAGGTAATAATTTTTAAAGGATTAAGTTGGTTTTTATAAATAAATAATCATTTATAATTTAATATTATGATATTATTAATTTAAATGTTTTTTTATATATTTTCGTGGGATATTTCTTATTTATTATATATTAAGATAACTTTAATAAACTTTAATTTTTTCTTGTTTTAAAATTTTATAAAAGTCATGGAATTATTTAGTAATTAAATGTTTTAATGCTTTATATAATATTATAAGATTAATTTTATCCTTTATTTTAAAGAGTTTTTTAATGATATAATTATTTAACTTAATAAGTAAGGTTATTTATAAATCATAATTATGGTATTAATTAGTATAATAATTTGCCCATTATGTTATAATAAGAATATATTCATTCCATAAATATATAATTATTAGTGTTTAATTATTTTTAAATTCTTTATTTAATTAATATTATATATTATTAAATTCTTTTTTAGAATGAGAATATATTATATATATTTATAATATTAAGAAGTTTCCTTAAGTATATAAGATTTTAATAAGTATAAATATTAACTTTATAAAATCCGGTTTTATGTTATTATTTAATTAATATATTTTAATATAATTTACCTTTCTTTTTAACGTAATATCTTTATTATTAAGTTCTTTACTTTTATAAGTGGAATTTATGCTAAGTTTTTAAATATCGTTTTACTCATTATATATTATAAAATCATTATTTTTTTCTTTATTAAGAATAAAATATTATTTTTTTAAAAATTATAAATAAATATTTTTATTAATATAAAAGATATAAACTATTAATTAAATATTCGGTAATTAATTTATAATAGTTTATCAAAATTATTTCTAAAAATCTGATATAATTATTTTTAGTTTAAAAGTGTTAATATAACGTAAAAATTTAATAAATTTTAATATTTATTAATCATAACTATTTTATATTTTATCAAGTAAAATATTAAATATAATATTAAAAATTATCCCTTTATTAATAAAACCGATAATATTAAGAAAAAGTATATAATATTAATTAATTTTATATATATAATTAAATTTGATTACATTAAGAAATATATTAAATAAATTAATACATTATAAATATGTTTAAAAAATTTACTTTAATTATTAATTATTTTTATCCTTAAGTTTATATATATGAAATATAAAGTTATTATTATGCTTTATTTTAATTATGTTTTTAATGAAAGTTTATATCGAAGTAAAATCTTTAAATCATTTTTAATAAATTTTAACGATATAATTATGAATATTTTTTATTATAATAATAATATTAAGGAAGGTTATTTTTAAGGATTTTAAGATAAATGATATTTGGCTTTTAATCTTATATAAATCCTTAATATAACGTTTTTATTAATTTATTAACTTCTAATAAATAATGTTATTATAAGGAATAAAATTAATTTTATAATTGATATATTAATTTAAGGTTTTATATAAATGAAATATTTAATTATTATCTTATTGAATATAACTTATAAAACCATGTTAAGTATATTTAACTTTTTTATTAAATTAATTCTTTTATTTATTTTAAGTTTTAAAAAACTTTATTATGTTATAAATATATTTAATTATAAAATATCTTAAGATATCATCTTTATAATTATTTATATTAAAGTAAGATATATTATAATTGTTATTTTTTACATGAAATTATAATGACTTAAATAAAATACTTATTTTATTTAAAAGAGGATTATTTTAAAGGCTTTTTTTAAAGGGGTTAAGAATTGGCATTATAGGAAAAATAAAGATAATATTAAATATAAATAATTAATAAAGAAAATAAGTTATAATAAATAATAATAAGGTTAAATATAATATAAAAAAGGTGAATATAAAGTTTATAAATAATAAGATAAAGTTATTAAAAAAGGTATAATAATATAATTATTATAATGAAAATATTATTAATGATAATTATTTATAAAATGTAGTTTTATTAAGTGGAATGGTATAA
Source organism: Hypoxylon sp. FL1857 (assembly GCA_022578955.1). Taxonomy (NCBI): domain Eukaryota; kingdom Fungi; phylum Ascomycota; class Sordariomycetes; order Xylariales; family Hypoxylaceae; genus Hypoxylon; species Hypoxylon sp. FL1857. Next base: position 317,817 of record MU400406.1, read on the forward strand.
AGTGGGATTAATATAAACGGTGAAACGGTAAAATTAATGTAAACGGTAAACCATATTATATAAAAGATAAATAAAAGTTATATTATATAAGTAATATTTCTTTATAAAAGATATCTTTAAAAGTTTTATTTATAATATGGTTTATAATAAAATATTATAAGTTTTATAATATTTATATATAATTAATAATAATTATTAATAGTTATTAAAATATAATTCTTAATTATTTATAATTATATATAATTATAAGCATATATTATATATATTATAATATTATATAATGAAATATATTATAAATAAAACTTTTAAAAGTTTCTTTTATATTTAAAGTTTTATTATTTTAACTTATTTTAAACATTTCTTTATATTTTCGGTATAATACATTTATATAAAATATTTTCAAATAGATAAAAATTTAATATAAATATAAATATTTTTTTTAAAAGTTTTAATTATATATTATATATATGGCTTTTTATATACGTGACGTTTTTAATTATTTTTAACTTATAATATTATGCTTTTATTAATTTATGCCGGTTAAAATTAATTTAATATTTGATTATAATATATATTTTCTTATATTTTTCAAATATTTTATTAAGTAAATAAAACTTTATTAAATTCTTTTTTAAATAAAAATGATACCTTTATCTTATTGTTTAAATTATGGGTTATGGATTTTAACTTTAATAATTATGAAGTTTTATAACTTTAATAATATTAATTATTTTATTCTTTTATTAATTTATCTTTTTTTCTTTATCTTAATATTTATAGTTATAAGGTTAATAAATTTATTTTAATAAATAAATCTTAATTATTAAAATTAATTTATAAATAAGATTAAAACCGACATTTTAAAATAATGGTTATTAAAAATTTATAATATATAATAAAATTATAATCTCTTTATATTTATGTTAAGTTTAATAAAAAGTAATGGTTTCTTAAAGTTCATATATTATTAATTATATATTTATATGTTTAAGTTTTATATTAATAGGAAATTTAAAAGTAAATTATTTAGTAATCTTAAGATTCATATTTATTTAATAATGTTTTTAAATTAATTCTTTATTTAATCATAACTTATTAATAAATATATTTATCTTTATTTACGTATAATATTAAATTTACTCCCTTTTTAATAAATCTTTTTCGAATATATATTCTTTCGGTAATATCTCTTATATTAACTATTTATATTAATATTTCCTTATTAAAGGTTACTTTTATAACAACTAGTTTTAAATCATTATTTCTTTTTATAAATAACCCTTTCATATTATTTTTTAATTATTTTAACTAAATTGTTAAAAGGTTTATTTTTTTTAAATCTTTTCGCTTTTTCATTAATAAATAATATAACTTTTTTAATTCAAATTAATTAAATCTTAAAGAATTTTTAAAACTTTTAAAACCTTTAAGTAAATTAGATATAAATATATTTAATAATATGAATGTTTTTATATGATTTAATGTTATGTTAAAGAGATTTATAAAATCTTAAATTGTAAATTAAGAATATTGGAACTATATTAATATTATAGGTATTTATATTATTAATTTTAAAATTAAACCTCGAGAAAAAGTTAAAAAATAAGTAAAAGAATTCTTAAATTAGGTTTAAACGAATAATTTTAATATATTTATAAAGGACATATTTATAACTTTTAGTAAGGAATCATTTAAAAAAGAATAAATATTTATAATTTATAAAACTTTTATATATAAGGAGGAAACTTAATTTTTAAATAAGGATACTTTAAAAGTTAAAATGGTTTATTATTTTAAATTTGATATTCTTAAATTTATATTATTATTAAAATTTATTAATAATAAGATATTTAAAATTATTATTTTTAAACATTTTTTATTACTTTCCAACTTAAAATTTAATAAAGCCTTTAAATATAATATTTTATATTTTAATAATTATTATAAACTTAATTATTTAATAAAGTTTATTAATCATTAAAATAAGTTAATAATTAATTAAGAAAGTTTAATATTACTTTACTTATTTATAGATTATAAAAATATAAAAAATAATATAATCGATATAATAAATTAACTTATTAACGATATGTTTATAATTATATAATTAATTTATAATAATATCATAAAGAAAAATGTTATCTTCGAAATTACTTTTAATGATTATTTCGTAAAGGTTTATATTATATAATTTAAATCGGTTATTAACTTTAATATTATAAGAAAAGCCCTTTAATTTAATTCATACATAAAATGAATGTTAAAAATATATAACATGATAATTATTAAGTAAATATAAAGTAATGATATTTTAATAATGTTTAACTTTCAACCTTTTATCGAAACGATTATATACCTTTTATATATAAGTTTTATTATAAACATTAATATTAAATAAGTTTAATTTTAACTTATCTTTTAATAAAGTTACTTTTTACCGTTATATTCTTATCTTTAAAAATTGTTAATTTATTAAATCTTTATAATAAAGTTGATATATATCAATAATTACCTTTTATTTCTTTATTTATATTAAACGCTTTTTATTATAAACGTTATCATTATTATAAATAACGTATTTATTCCTATACATAATCTCTTTATTTCTTTAATTTATAACTACTTATATAAAGCCATTAGATTTTTATAATATCCTTATTTTATTTCTTTTTTTTATAATAATATAAATCCCTTTTATATCGTTTATTTACCGATTTACTTCTTAATTCTTTATTACGATATTATGATTAATAAATAAAAACCCCGCCTTAAAATATATTAATATTATATATATCATATAGTTAATTAACGTAAAAATAAACTTATTAACTATAATTACGTTAAAATAAAAAATAAAACAATCTTTTAACTTTCTTAATATATGACTTAATTAACTTTTTTTAAATGGTTCCAATAAATATTATAAATATTATATATATAAAAAACCTTATAAACTTATAAATTTTTAATTCTACGTTATTATTATATAATTATTAATTTAATATAACTTAATTTCCATTAAATAAGAAAACATCGGCTTATATTTTTTATATTACTTTCGAAGTTAACGCCGGTAATTATATTATAAATTCCTCTTAATTTTTTTACTATTTTATAATTAATTAATTTCGAAGAAATTATTAAAATAATATAATCGATTTTATAAAAAGCTTTATAAATTATTAAAAATAATTATAATATAAATAAAATATAATAGTTAAAACATTAACATTATTTAACTTTCGAAAAAAAGGAGTAGAAATAAATTGTGAAAAAAGCCCTTTAATTTAATTTATACGTAAAGTAAATGTTAGAAATATATAACGTGATAATTATTAAGTAAATATAAGGTAATAATGTTTTAATAATACTTAACTTTTAACTTTTTATTAAAGCGATTATATATTCTTTATATATAAGTTTTATTATAAACATTAATATTAAATAGGTTTAATTTTAACTTATCTTTTAATAAAATTACCCCTTACCATTATATTTTTATCTTTAAGAATCGTTAATTTGTTAAGTTTTTATGGCGAAGTTAATTCGTGTTAATAATTACCTTTTATTTTTTTATTCATATTAAATGTTTTTTATCGTAAATGTCATCGTTATTATAAATAACGTGTTTATTCTTATATATAATTTCTTTATTTCTTTAATTTATAGTTATTTATATAAAGTTATTAAATCCTTATTATATCCTTATTTTATTTCTTTTTTTTATAATAATATAAATTTTTTTTATATTGTTTATTTATTGATTCACTTCTTAATTCTTTATTATAACGTTATAATTAATGAATAAAAGCTTTATTTTAAAATATATCAATATTATATATATTATATAATTAATTAACGTAAAAATAAGCTTGTTAATTATAATTATATTAAGGTAAAAAATAAAGTAATCTTTTAGTTTCTTTAATATATGGTTTAATTAACTTTTCTTAAGTGGTTTTAATAAATATTATAAATGTTATATGTATAAAAAACTTTATAAGTTTGTAAGTTTTTAATTTTATATTATCATTATATAATTGTTAATTTAATATGATTTAATTTTTATTAAATGATAAAGTATTGGTTTATACTCTTTATATTACTTTTGAAATTAACGTTAGTAATTATATTATAAATTCTTCCCGATTTTTTTGTTATTTTATAGTTAATTAATTTCAAAGAAATTATTAAAGCGGTATAATTAGTTTTGCGGAAGGTTTTATAAGTTGTTAAAAATGATTATAATATGAATAAAACGTAATGATTAAAGTATTAATATTATTTGATTTTTGAAGAGAAAAAGCGGAAGTAAATTTATAATAAATAAATATTTAAAGTTAATAAAGTTATATAAGAAGTTTTTTAATCTTTTAAAATGAAATTATATATATTTCATAATAATTTTATTAATTTTTTTAAGGATATTAACCGGTTAATTAAATATTTTATTATAATATATTCCTTTTATTTAAATTTCCTTTATTTTATTATTACCTTACGTTAATTTTATAAGTTTTTATTAATAATATGGTTATTTTTAATTTTCTTAATTTTATTAACTTTATTAATTTTATTAATCCTTTAAGTTTTATAAATTTTTTAAGACTTTTTAAGCTTAAAAAGCTTTATAATTTTGTTAATAATTATTATATCTTTTTAATAAATAATTTAAAGCGGTAAGTAATTAATAAAACGTTAATATATTAACATTATATCTTATATATTAATTCCCGTATAAATAACGTTATTTTTATTTTTAAGGCGTTTTTCATAAGCTTTTTTTACGTTATTAAATACCTTTAAGGTTGGTTTTTATAAGTTATTTTTATTACTAAATTTTAATCACTTAATGAAATATTATTTATTCTTACCTTTATTTTTATGATTTAAGATTATTTTTATATTATATATATTATTTTTATTAAAGCTTATCTTTTATTTTATTAAGACTTTATTAAGTTTAAATATAAATAACTTTAAAATATTTACATTAAATATATTATATATCTTATATTTTAATGGTAATTTAAATTTATATATCATTTAATGGTAGTTTATAACTTCTTTTATCTTAAAAAGGCTTAAATATTTATCCGTTAACTTTTTATTAAGTTATTTTTGGTTTATATTTTTTATAGAAATTATAACTTAATTACCTTTATTAAATGTTCTTTATAATTTATCTTTATTATATTATTTTATATATGCCTTGTTAAAGTTATGTAATAACGTTGTTATTTTTTCTTTATTTTAATAAATTTTATTTATTAATTCCATATCTTTAATTATATTTTAGTTTAAGATTAATGTTATTAAGTTATTAAATCTTTTTAACGTAAACCTTATATATAAATATATTGATATTTATTTATATATTAAGTGGATTAAAATATTATATACTTATTTTATTAATATGAGCTTTTTTATTTAATTAAATTATTTATGATTATAAAAGGTTTATAAATAATGTTTTAAGTTTTAATTTTACCTTTCCATTTATTTATTTATTTAAAGGTGATAAATGGTATTTAATTATTTCCTTATTATTAAGCGGTGGTATAATATGGATTAAAATTTATTTATGAATAAAAATCTTTTATCCGATATTATTTCTTTTAAGAGTTTTATTTACGGGAAGATTTTTATAAAAAATATATTAATAAAGTTATTAACGGTTAAATCTTTTATAATCGTTATATATAATGTATATTTTAAAAAATGGTTAATAATGATTAAGATGTTATTATAATAATGGTTATTTTATATAGTAACTTTAAGGAATCCGGTAATAAAATTTAAGGATATTTCTTTTCTTAAGCTTTTTAATATAAGTAATGAACTTAATTTATTATAAGGTAAATGTTGTTTCGCTTTTATCTTTTAATAAATAATGTAATTATTCATATAGTTTTTTATGTTATTTTTTAATTTATTTTAATAATAATATTTTGTTAATTTTAATATCGTTTTTATTATCTTTTAATGGTTTAATAAAGGTACGTTATAATAATTATATAATAATTTTTCCTTTATTATTATTAACGTATATATTTAATTTTTATATTTAAGTAAGCTTTTTTTGTTAATCTTTTATATGGGTAGTGTAAAGTCGTGGTTAAATTGTTTTATATGCCATTTTTCTTTGATAATAAAGGGGTTTTTTTCTTATTTTTTTTTGATTTTTTTTAAAAAGGGTTAATTTAATATATCCCTTTTTATTATTATTACCTTAATTATGCCATATTTACGGATACCCTATTTTTAATCTTTAATATGTTTATTATTTTCTTAAATTTTAAGGATTTTTTAGTTATTCTTAAACATCTTTAAAAACCTCGGTAATGCCTTTTAAGTTTTATTTTAATATTTCGATAATAAAGTATGTATTTTTATAATTATTTTATTACTTAACGTTTTAAAGTTATTTATTATTATATTATAACTTTCTTAATTATTTTAAAACCTTTTTTAAAACTTTAGTAAAGCATTTTTATAAGCTTTAATTTTCTTTTTAACGTTTTTATAATTTAATTAATATAATATATTATTAGTTAAGTTAAAGTTTCTAAGTTTATATATTATTTAAAAGTTAAAGTTAGTTAAAGTTTTTATTTATTTTACTTATCGGTTATTTAACTTTAACTTTAATATAATATATTATAAATTTAAATAATTTGTTAATATATTTATTTTTTCTTTAAAGTATATAAAGTAATGTTTTTATTTCTTGAAAGCGTTAATTATGGCTAATATTTTGGTATTAAATATAATATAATGTATTTTATTATTATATAATTTCTTAAATATAAAGGTTATTAAGTGTTACCTTTCTTTATATAATTGTAATAATATCGTGTTAATAATTTATTATGATGTGTTAATCTTTATTTTAATAAGTAATTAAGTATTAAAGTATTTTAAAATAAGCGTTTTCGAGAATAATAGCTTTAATTTTATAAATGTTTTTAATGTTTTTATTAATAACTTAAAATATAACGGTAGTTTCCTTTTTAAAAGTTTTATTAATAAAGTTATTATTTTAAAATATCTTTTAATGAACTTTTTATAAAACCTAGTGAAATTTAGAAATATTTATATTTTATATATGTTATAAAGTATTAGCTATTTTAATATTGCCGATATTTTTTCTTTATTTATTTTAATATTTTTTAACGTTATTATAAACCTTAAAAAAGTTATTTCTTTTATATAAAACTTATATTTTATTAAATTAACGTAAAGTTTTTATTCTTTTAATTTTTCGAGTATATTTTAAATATGTTATAAGTGTAATATTTTATTATTAAAGTAAATTAAAATGTTATTTAAGTATATAATATAAATTATCTTTATTAACTTTAATAAAGCTTTATTAATATAATTTTAAAATGTGGTTAATATGTTAAAAAGGTTAAATGGCATTATTAAATATTTAAAGTAATTATATTTTATTTTAAATATGGTTTTTTATTTATCTTTTTTCTTAATTTTAAGTTGATAATATATATCTTTTAAATTAAGCTTTATAAATAAAGTGGCTTTTACCAAATAATTTAATATTTTATTAATTAATAAGAAAGTTATATAGTTTTTATAAATTATCTAATTTAATATTTTATAGTTAATATAAAATCGTAATTTCCTTTTTAACTTTAACATAAATAAAATGGGTAAATTAATAAAGTTTTTAAAAGGTTGAATTTACCTTTTTTATAAAACATTATTAATATATTCTTTTAAGATTTTTAATTCCGCTTTGGTTAATAAGTATATAAATTTATAAAATAATTATTTACCGGCTTTAAGATTAATAATATAATCTTAATCTTAATATTTAAATAAAATGGATATTTTATTAATATTAAATATATTTATAAAGTTATTATAAGTTAAAAGTAAGGTAGGTGTTATATTATTATTATTATATTAAAAAGTAAAATATTTTCTTTTTGAGTTTTTTTCCCTTTATATTAAAGTTACCATTAAGGTTATCATTTCGTTAAAGTTTTATAATATTTTCGTTATTTCTTTACGTTTATTTATTAAAGAAATATTTCCTTTTTTTATGCGGTAATATCATTAATAACTTCGGTTTTTAAGTATAATATCCATGTTATTAACTTAAAATAACCTTAAAAAAATATTATATTTAAAGTTCTAATTAATAACTTTAATTATATAAAGGGTTTATTATTTAAGCCTTTAGTTATTTTAAGTTTTTATAATGGTTAATAACTTTTTTTAACGTTTTTCCTTTTTTATATAAGTTTTTTATTTAATTATTTACTTATAAATTTTAGAGTAAGTTTATTATTATATATTTATTAATGATTATGTTATAATCGGATCTTATATTAATGAGGGTTTTTAAGTTAAGTTATTATCTTTTTATTTATAATTTCGTTATTATTTCGAACCGGTTATATAAGAGGTTTTTATTTTATTATGGGTTTTTTATTTCTTTTATCCCGAAAGAGGTTTTATTTACGTTTGATACGTGGTTAATATTATTTTATTATAGGCATTTTGATGTAAAATGACCGAATTTTTTATATTTGAAATATTGAATTTTAGGGTAATTAAATTTACGGTATTCCTTTTTTTTATAATTAAGGTAATCGTTTGGTTTTTATGAAGCCTTTATGTTTTCGTTATTAAATAATGTTAGTTCTTAATTTTAATTAAGTTTTTTTTAATTTTAGTTATATTTAAGTTGGTGGTTTATTATAAGGTTATAAGATTATTCTTTTCCTTAATTATATTTTAGGATAAGTTTTAATGGTTTTTATATTACCTTTTTAAAATGATTTCGAATGATTATATTTTATTTTCGAGCTTATTTCAAGTTTTTAATAAAGACCCCTTTAAATATTTATTTTTTAATTCCGGATTTAACTTAATTAATAAGTTTAACACTTTACTTCTTTCCAAATATTACTTTAAGTCCTTTATTTTAATAATTTTAAATTATTTTAAAAATATGTTAAACCTTTCCGTTAATTTTTAACATAATTTTTATATTATTATAAAGGCGTTAAATGTTTATAAGTTTTTATTTCTTATCAAATTATATAATTAATTTTCCATTTTTAATTAAAAGATGTTTTCTAACTTTTTAACCACGTTTATAATATGTTTTTATTATTATTTTATTATTATTTCCTTTAAATATATGGTTATATATAAGGTCTTTTTTCTATTTATTTTATAATTATTAAGCGGAAACCTAACCTTAAAATTACTTAAGAAAGTTGTTAATTTAATATCATTATTATCTTTCTCTTTTTTATATAAAATATTAAATAAAGATATCTTATATTTAATTAAGCTTTTATTATAAAGTTATTTTATCTTAATGGTAATTCCTTTATTATTTATAAGTAATGTTATCCCATTCCTTAAAGTAATTAATTATTTAATCTTTTATTTCTTTAGGTTTTTAGCTTAGATTTTTATTATTTCTTTATTAAGTTTTATTTTTAATATTATTATTAAGTTATTAAGTGGTAAGGTTATTATTATTATGCTTGAAATTATGCTTTTTATAGCCTCGTTATTAATTTAGCCTTTTAAGAACTAATGGTTAATAATATTATTAGAATTTTCCTTATTTAAGTCGGTTCGAAACGGTATCTTTTCTTTAAGATAAATATTAACAATTATTTTTTAATATTGATATATGTTTATTTTATGGTTAAACGGTTTACGTTAATAAATATAAAGTATTATATTATGAAAAAAGCCTTTTAATTTAATTTATATATAAAGTAAATGTTAGAAATATATAACGTAATAATTATTAAGTAAGTATAAAATAATGATGTTTTAATAATGTTTAATTTTTAACTTTTTATCGAAACGATTATATACCTTTTATATATGAGTTTTATTATAAGCGTTAATATTAAATAAGTTTAATCTTAACTTGTCCCTTAATATAAACTTATAATAAATAAATATTTAAAGTTAATAAAATTATGTAAGAGATTTTTCAATCTTTTAAAACGAAATTATATATATTTTATAATAATTTTATTAATTTCTTTAAGGATATTAACCGGTTAATTAAATATTTTATTACGATATATTCCCTTTATTTAAATCTCCTTTATTTTATTATTATTTCACATTAATTTTATAAGTTTTTATTAATAATATAATTATCCTTAATTTTCCCAGTTTTATTAACCTTACCGGTTTTATTAATCCTTTAAATTTTATAAGTTTTTTAGGACTTTTTAAACTTAAAAAGCCTTATAATTTTATTAATAACTATTATACCTTTTCGATAAATAATCCGGAACGATAAATAATTAATAAAATATTAATATATCGGCATTATATCTTATATATTAATTTCCATATAAGTGACGTTATTTTTATTTTTAAGGTATTTTTTGTAAACTTTTTTTACGTTATTAAATATCCTTAAAGTTAATTCCCATAAATTATCCTCGTTATTAAATCTTAACCATTTAATAAAATATTATTTATTCTTACCTTTACTTTTATAACTTAAAACTATTTCCATATTATATATATTATCTTCGTTAAAACTTACCTCTTATTTTATTAAAACTTTACCAAATTTAAATATAAATAACTTTAAGATATTTACATTAAACATATTATATATCTTATATTTTGGCGGTAATTTAAGTTTATACATTATTTAATAATGGCTTATAACCTTTTTTACTTCGAAAAGGCTTAAATATTTATTTGTTAACTTTTTATTAAGTCGTTTTTAATTTATATTCTTTATAGAAATTATAACTTAATTACCTTTATTAAACGTTTTTTATAATTTATCTTTATTATATTATTTTATATATGCTTTATTAAAGTTACGTAATAACGTTATTATTTTTTCCTTATCTTAATAAATTTTATTTATTAATTTTATGCTTTTAATTATATTTCGGCTTAAGATTAATGTTGTTAAATTATTAAATTTTTTTAATATAAACCTTATATATAAATATGTTAATATTTACTTATATATTAAATAGATTAAAATATTATATATTTATTTTACCAATATAAGCTTTTTTATTTAATCGGATTATTTATGATTATAAAAGGTTTATAAATAATATTTTAAGTTTTAATTTTACCTTTTTATTTACTTATTTATTTAAGGATAGTAAATGATATTTAACCATTTCCTTATTATTAAATAATGACATAATATAAACCAAAATTTACTTATAAATAAGGATCTTTTATTTAATATTATCCTTTTTAAGAATTTTATTCGTAAAAAGATTTTTATAAAAAATATATCGGTAAAGCTATTAACAATTAGATTTTTTATAACCATTATATATAACGTATATTTCGAAAAATAATTAATAATAATTAAAATATTATCGTAATAATAACCACTTTATATGATAATTTTAAGAAGTCCGGTAATAAAATTTAAAGATATTTCTTTTCTTAAACCTTTTAATATAAATAACAAACTTAATTTATTATAAGGTAAATGTCGTTTTACTTTTATCTTTTAATAAATAATATAATTACTTATATAATTCTTTACGTCATTTTTTAATTTATTTTAATAATAACATTTTATTAATTTTAATATTATCTTTACCATCCCTTAATGGTTTAATAAAAGTATATTATGGTAATTATATAACAATTTTCCCTTTATTATTATTAATATATATATTTAATTCTTATATTTAAATAAACTTTCCTTATTAATCTCTTATATAAATAATATAAGGTTATAATTAAACTGTTTTATATATCATTTTTCTTTAATAATAAAAAGGTTTTTTTCTTATTCCTTTTTAATTTTTTTTAAAAAAGGTTAATTTAATATATCCTTCTTTATTATTGTTACTTTAACCATATTATACTTACGGATATCTCGTTCTTAATTTTTAATATATTTATTATCTTTTTAAACTTTAAAAACTTTTTAATTATTCTTAAACATTTTTAAAAACCTCGGTAATATCTTTTAAATCTTACCTTAATACTTTAATAATAAGGTATGCATTCTTATAATTACCTTATTATTTAATATTTTAAGATTATTTATTATTACGTTATAACTTTTTTAACTATTTTAAAACCTTTTTTAAAACCTTAATAAAATGTTTTTATAAGCTTTAATTTTCTTTTTAGCATCTTTATAATTTAATTAACATAATATATCGTTAATTAAATTAAAACTTCCGGATTTATATATTATTTAAAAGTTAAAATTAATTAAGGTCTTTACTTATTTTATTTACCGGTTATTTAACTTTAACTTCGATATAATATATTATAAATTTAAATGATCCATTAATATATTTACCTTTTCCTTAAAATATATAAAGTAATGCCTCTATTTCTCGAAAATATTAACTATAATTAACATCTTAATATTAAATATAATATAATATATTTTATTATTATATAATTTTTTAAATATAAAGGTTATTAAATGTTATTTTTCCTTATATAATTATAATAATATTACGTTAATAACTTATTATAATATGTTAATTTTTACCTTAATAAATAATTAAGTATTAAAATATCTTAAAATAAATACCCTTAAAAATAATAACCTTAATTTTATAAATACCTTTAATACCTTCATTAATAACTTAAAACATAACGATAACTTCCTTTTTAAAAGCTTCATTAATAAAGTTATTATTTTAAAATATCCTTTAATAAATTTCTTATAAAATCCGGTAAAGCTTAAAAATATTTATATTTTATATATATTATAAAGTATCGGTTATTTTAATATCGCTAATATTTTTTCTTTATTTATTTTAATATCTTTTAATATTATTACACACCTTAAAAAGGTTATTTCTTTTATATAAAATTTATACTTTATTAAATTAATATAAAATTTTCACTTTTTTAATCTTTTAAACATACTTCAAATATATTATAGGTATAATATTTCGTTATTAGAATAAATTAGGATATTATTTAAGTATATAATATAAATTATATTTATTAACTTTAATAAAACTTTATTAATATAATTTTAAAATATAATTAATATATTAAAAAGGTTAAATAATATTATTAAATATTCGAAATAATTATATTTCGTTTTAAATATGGTTTTTTATTCATTCCTTTTTTTAATTTTAAATTAATAATACATATCTTTTAAATTAAGTTTTATAAATAAGATAACTTTTATTAAATAATTTAATATCTTATTAATTAACGAAAAAATTATATAATTTTTATAAATTATCCGATTTAATGCTTTATAATTAATATAAAGTTATAATTTTTTTCTTAACTTTAACACGAATAAAATAAATAAATTAATAAAGTTTTTAAAAAATTAAATTTACCTTTTTTATAAAACATTATCGATATATTTTTTTAAAACTTTTAATTTTACCTTAACTAATAAATATATAAATTTATAAAATAATTATTTACTAATTTTAAAATTGATAACGTAATCTTAATCTTAATATTTAAATAAGATAAATACTTTATTAATATTAAATATATTTATAAAATCATTATAAATTAAAGATAAAGTAAATATTATATTATTATTATTATATTAAAAGATAAAATATCTTCCTTTTAAATTTCTTTTCCCTTATATTAAAGTTATCATTAAAATTATCACTTCATTAAAATTTTATAATATTTTTACTATTTCTTTACGTCCATTTATTAAAAAAATATTTCTTTTCCTTATATAATAATGTTATTAACGGCTTTAACTTTTGAATATAATATCTATATTATTAACTTAAAGTAACCTTAAAAAAACGTTATATTTAAAATTCTAATTAATAACTTTAACCATATAAAAGATTTACCATTTAAGTCCTTAATTATTTCAAGCTTTTATAATAATTAATAACTTCCTTAATATTTTTCCTTCTCTATATAAATCTTTTACTTAACTACCTATTTATAAGCTTTAAAATAAGTTTATTATTATATATTTATTAATGATTATATTATAATCGGATCTTATATTAATAAAAACCCTTAAATTAAATTATTATCTTTTTATTTATAACCTTATTATTATTTTGAACCGGTTACGTAAGAAATCCTTATCTTATTATAAATTCTTTATTTTTTTTATCCCAAGAAAAGTCTTATTTACATTTAACGCGTAACTAATATTATTTTATTATAAGTACCTTAATATAAAATAACCGAATTTTTTATATTTAAAATATTAAATTTTAAGGCAATTAAACTTACGATATCCCTTTTTTTTATAATTAAAATAATTATTCGGTTTTTATAAAGCCTTTATATTTTTATTATTAAATAATATTAATTTCCGGCTTTAATTAAATTCTTTCTTAATTTTAATTATATTTAAATTAATAATTTATTATAAAACTGTAAAATTATTCTTTTCCTTAATTATATTTTAAGGTAGGTTTTAATAATTTTTACGTTATCCTTTTAAAATAATCTTAAATAATTATATCTTATTTTTAAATTTGCTTCGGATTTTTAATAAAAACCCTTTTAAATATTTATTTTTTAATTCCGGATTTAGTTTAATTAATAAGTTTAATACTTTATTTCTCTCTAAATATTACTTTAAATCTTCTATTTTAATAATTTTAAATTGTTTTAAAAATATATTAAACCTTTTCGTTAATCCTTAATATAACTTTTATATTATTATAAAAGTATTAAATATTCGTAAATCTTTATTTTCCATTAAATTATATAACTAATTTTCTATCTTTAATTAAAAAATATCTTCTAATTCCTTAATCATATCTATAATATATCTTTACTATTGCCTTATTATTATTCTCCTTAAATATATAATTATATATAAGATCTTTTTTCTATTTATTTTATAATTATTAAACGGAAATTTAATCTTAAAATTATTTAAAAAAATCGTTAATTTAATACCGTTATTATCCTTTTCTTTTTTATATAAAATATTAAATAAAGATATCTTATATTTAATTAAATTTTTATTATAAAATCGTTTTATCTTAATAATAATTCCTTCATCATTCATAAATAATACTATCCCATTGTTTAAAACGATTAATTATTTGATTTTTCATTTCTTTAAATTTCTAATTTAAATTTCTATTATTTCCTTATCGAACTTTATTTTTAACATTATTATTAAATCGTTAAATAATAAAGTTATTATTATTATATTTAAAATTATACTTCTTATAACCTTGTTATTAATTTAACCCTTTAAGAATTAATAATTAATAATATTATTAAAATCTTCCTTACTTAAATTAATTCGAAATGATATCTTTTCTTTAAAATAGATATTAATAATTATCTTTTAATATTAATATATATCCGCTTTATAATTAAACGATTTACATTAATAAATATAAAGCATTATATTATAAAAAAAGCCCTTTAATTTAATTTATATATAAAATAAATATTAAAAATATATAACGTAATAATTATTAAATAAATATAAGGTAATAATATTTTAATAACGTTTAACCTTTAACCTTTTATTAAAATGGCTACATACCCCTTATATATAAATTCTATTATAAACGTTAATATTAAATAAGCTTAATCCTAACTTATCCTTTAATAAATATATAAAAATAAAGGATATATTTTTATATAAGAAAATTAACTTATTTCCGGTTAAAGGTTTAAAAAGATTTTGATAAATTCTTCTTTTATATATATAATATATATTATTAAGGTTATTATATATAATTCATAATTTTAGAAAATTTATTATGGTAAAAGTAAATTAATATTAAAACTACTTAATTTATTTCTTAATAAGTTATTTTAATGTTAATTATACCATTTCTTATAACCTTTAAAAATAATATGGAATGATAAATATATTATAAAAAAGTTGAAATTAATTTCTTTCATTATTTATTTTTAATATAATATGATACCTTTTTCTTTTTTTATTAAAAGTAAATTAATTATTATTATTAACGTTTATTATAATATATTTCTTTAATCATTTTAAGATTAACAATTTTCATTATTTCCTATTTATTTTCATTTTACGAATATATAAATAATAAAAAGGTTTTATTAATAATAAATTTCTTTGGTTATAAATAAATCTTAATAAATTTATATCCAACTTTATAATTTTGAGATTATTAAAATAAATGGTTAAATGATGATATTATTATATATTAAGTGGTTTTTAAAGGTAATGTGAAAAGTTCCTTAAATAAAGATATAAATAATAAAATATTCAAGTTAAGGTATAATAAAAGTTTATTTAAAATAATTATCCATAATTAAAATATACTTATTAATATATAAATATTTCTTGGATTATATTATCTACTTAATTATTATAATAAATACCTTTGAGATTATTATTTAAATAAAAACTATTATTATAATTTTACTTTTAATTTAATTAATATTATTTTTATTTTATTACTTATCTTTATTATTTTATTTATTATAATTTATAATGACTTTATTAAAATGAGAATTTAATTTATTATTCATATCTTTATTAAAAATCGATTTGAAACTTTTATTTAAGTTATTTATTATTTTTAAACCTCATATTATTATATAATTAATAGTTTTCATGGAGTTTATCTTTATAATAAAAGTGGCCGAACTTTATTTCTTTTATAAAAGATGGCCTTTTATATATAATTTTATCATTTTATTAAGATAGGTTATTATATTAATATATATATAATATGGAAAATTAATTAATGAATAATTAAAAGGATAATATAGTTTTAAACTTAAATAATAATAGTTAGATAAACGATATAATCATTTTAAAATGGTTAAAATACTTTAATTAATATATAACTCTTAAATCTTTAATGAAAAATACCTTTTTATACTTAATAATTATGATAATTATTTAATGATTAAATTTACTTATTAAATTATTAAAAAAGGGATTATGATCCTTTATACTTAATTAAAAAAATAAATAGTTATCATTACCCTTTCGTTAAAAGATTAAATAATAAACCATTTAAATGCCATTAATAAATCATAAGATAATTAATCAATTTTTAAGTTATATTTAATCCTGCATAAAATAATTAATAATAAATGAAATGTCTTTATATTTAATGATATTATAAATATAATAAAAGTTTTTCATAAAAATTTTTTATAATATATAAATGTAAGTTATAAATTTATAATAATGTTTAAATAAAAGAATTGTTAATAAGATTAATCTTTTTATTATAAAAGATATATATTTACGTTTAATTATTAATAATGATTGATGATATATAAGATAAAATTATGATATAATTTCGATAAGAACTTATATTTACGAATAAAGATAAATTAATTAAACTTTAAATTATGTTTAATTTATGTTTAAATTAACATGATATATAATGAAATAATAAGCTTATCTTAATTATCTTTAAATTAAAACCTTAAATCTAAATATTAATATATAATTAAAAGAAATATGTTAAACTTTAATTATCATTTAAATAAGTAATTAGTTTAATAAGGTAAACCATTAAAAATTATGAAAATTAACTATATTACTCTATATAATAGTTTTATAATAATTTGATCGAAGTTTTAATTATTTATATATATAAGAAAATAAGATCTAATTATATATATGAAATATATTGTTATTTATTTAAAATCTTATTATTAATAATAATTAACTTTAAATGAGAAAGTTTACCATTTTAATCAAACTTTAAAAGGTTTAAATTTTTATTATTAAGGAAAGGTTTATATTAAAATATAACATTAATAATAATTAAATAGAATATTATATTAAATATTATATTAAAGATTATTCTTTATATTCTTATATTAACATTAAATATTATTATGATAATTTTATTAAAAAAACCTTTAACTTTATTAAAAAGGTTAATTTAATCTTAAATATTAATAATAAAGTTAAATAAAGGAAGTATTTCAAACCAAAAAGAAAAAGGATAATTTTTATTTATTAAATAATTAAAGCTTTTAAACTCCGAATTAATATTAATATTTATATTATTTATAAAATTAAAAATATAAGTTTATTTCTAAAATAAGTAATTATTAAATTTCCATCTTAATATATGATAAAGAAAACAAAACTTATCTTTTTCCCGATCTGAAATAAAGTTATATAAAACCTTAAATTTAAATTTAAATTAAACGCTTTATTTATTAAATGCTTTATTTTATATGTTAAAACTTAAGTTAATAAGAGATAAGTTTTTAGTAAAGAAAAGTTTATTTTCTTTTAACTTAAATTATAAATGTAAAAAATGATGTTTTTTAACGTCATTTTTATTTAATAAAGAAAACCGAGATTTCTTATAAAGAAGTTTTAAATTATCTAAAAGATTATTAAAAGGATTATATAAAAAGTATAAATTAAAATTATAATCCTTAAATTTAACATTATTATTATTATATTCCATTTATTTTATATATATTGAATAAATAAGGTTATTTATATCGTAATTATCGATATTAATATCATTAATATTAAACTTATTAATATTAAAGATATTATTATTATTATTATTATTACCATAAATATTGTTTATTTCGTCGAACTTATATTTCTCATCGGTAATTACTTTTATATTAATATTAATAATTTTAAAGAGTAATTAAGGAAAAGAGGTAATTAATTATATTACTTTATTTAATTTATCTTTTTTTTTATCGTGAAGGAAAATAAAATACTTAGTTTTTCCGTCATTATTTATGAAAAATATGATAATAAAATTAATAAATAAAAACTAAATAAACTAAACGAAGAGAAATTCGAGAAAGTTTTAAATTTATAAAATAAAAATGTTATGATATAATATGTGAATTTCCAAATCGGAATTAATAAACTTCCTTAAGGGATTTAATATATGGTATATTAATTATAAATAATTCTTATTACTTAAATTAAGTTTAAGGATAAAAACGAAAACATTTATATCTTAAAATATATAAACATCTTTATAAAAGTAAATTTTATTTAAAAGGTTAAAATATATAGCTTTATTTTTATCAAAATTAAGGAATTTATATATATCATTATTTTTAATAAAAATTTTAATGGTTTAAGGTAAAATATAATTAAATTTAAAAATTATAATTTAACCAATAAAAGGATATAAGGTATAATTAGAATTATATATTAAAGGAGTTTAAGGATATAATATATTAATATTTAATATAAAAGGCATAAATATAAAGATATTAAGGCATAAAGCTTTTTAAGATATAAATAAGATATTAAGGAATTTTTAATGGTTAAAATAAGGGATAATAAAATATAACTTCTTTATAATAAATGTTAATATTAAAATAAAGAAAGATATAATTAAAAGTTTAATTTTTTTTATAATTTGGATAATGGAAATAATAATGTTTAACGGGAATTATATAATCCTTAAGAATAAAATATATAACTTTTATATTAAAAAAAGTAAATAAAAATAATTTAATTCTATTATTGATATTATATCTTTCGTTATTCATTTAGTAATTATTAAGGATTATATAATAAATAATGTATATTATATTATATAAGAACATATTATTATTATAAATTTAAAAGAGAATTAATGGAGCCGGTAAAATATAATTAAAATAATAGATTTTAATTAATAATTAAAGTTATTAACGTTAAGAATCATTAAGAAGTTAAATATAATAAAGAAGATCTTTAAACTTTATCTTTATAATAATAAGGTTAAAATCAAAGCTTAATTATTATATAATAAACTTTAATAATAATGATTAATATATTTTATATTAATATATAATATATAAAAGATAAAATATTGAAGAATTTCCATATAATGATATAATAAAGAAATGGTACAGATTATATATAATTTAAGCCATTAATATTAAGTAAATAATTTTAATATTTATTATTTTTTAAAGATTTAACGGTAAAGAAAAATAAGGTAATTATAATTAATAAGGTAAGTCTTATTTTTTTTTTTATTATTTATATTAATTATGTTATAAATATGTTCGTGATTAATTATTATATAAATAAATATAAAATATAAAATAAAATAATATAAATATATAAATATAAATATATATAAAATATTAATAATTTATAAATTACTTAATTAAACTTTTATAGTTATATTTTATATATTAATAACATTTTATATTTAAAAAATTGTTGGATAATAAAGTTTATTTATATGATAAAGTTAAATATTTAAATACGTATATTATTAATTAAATTAATGATTATATAAGGGAAGATTTAAAATATAATCGGTAAAGGAACATTTAAATAATAAATGTTTTATAATTTATATGTTAAGGTTTACGTAACTTATCACGTGATTATCGTCCCGATATTAATAACTTTTCTTTTTTTATCACGTTATTATATAAGAATAAAGAAACCATGTTTTTTTAAAGGTATTATTTTATTTATATTAATATAATTTAATTTATCTTTTTTATCATTTTCTTTCTTCTTTCCATTTCTTATTTTTTTATTTTATTTATCTTTATTTAATATATATAAAACGTTTTTTTCTAATACTCCTTTAATAATAATCTTCTTTATCTTCTTTAACGATAATTTTAAAACAATTTAATATAATTAAATATCTGATATTATATTAATATTATTGTTATAACTTTTTAGGTTAACGTTTAAATGATAAAAAAAATAATCTTATTCTTTATTATTTTAATGTAAATTATAAATACCTTTAAATACTTTTTTTCTTTTCATTTTTACCAATATATTATAATTTCATTAACGAAATGTAATCGATATGTTACCGAATAGAAAAATTATAATTTAATATTAACTTATTATCATCAAATGGTAAAAAATATACTTAATGTTATAATTAATAATTTTAATAAATATTTTATAAATAATCCTCTTATTTATTATCAAATAATTATCTTAATAATTCTTAAACTATTATTAAAAATGCTTAAAATAAAGTTAAGAAATATCTTTAATATATTTATATTAAAAGTATGATAAATAAAATTCAAGCCATTAATAAACGTCGTAAAGATATTTATAAGCGAAATAATCGAATAATTATTATAATAGAAACCACTTATATTAAATTATGAAATGTTATAGTTAAAATTTATTTTTTATGTAAAATAACAAAATAATTTTCGATAAGGTTCTTTAAGGTATGTATTAATTTAAAATCTTTTTTCTTTTTTATATTAATATTTTCTTTAAAAAGTTATTACCTTTTCTCGTTAACGTTTACATAACCTATTATTATTTAAGTTTTATTCTTCTTTATTATTATTCGAATGATATATTTTAAGCGAAATAAAGGATAATGTTATATGTTTTTAATTTATTTTATTTTGGATAAGTTATTATGTATTTTCTTCGAGATTATTATATTAATTTCTTTTAACTTAACTTTGCAATTTTATAATGAGTTTATTAATATTAATAAATATTTATAATGCTTTATTAAGATTTAACTTTATTATTGTATTAATTGGATTATTTTTACCGTAAATCCATTTAATTTTTAAGATCTTTCATTATTTATATAATTCCTTTATTATTATAATATCAATTATTAAACGCTTTTCTTTTATTATTTTAAGTTTAACCAAATATTTATATAATAAATATAAATTAATATATATAATGATTAAAGCTTTTAAGTAATTAAGTTTTATGAAAATTTTATTAACGGTTTAAATAATCGATATTCTTATATTAATTCCGTTATTTATAATATAAATTTTATTTACCAAAATACTTTTAATAATTTGTTTATATTTTATAAAACTTTAATGAAATATATTCCCTTTTATTATAAACGTATCATTAAAGTTAAATTTATTTATAATAAAAATGGTAAATTTAATTTAAAAGTTTAAATCTTTATTATTAACGAATAAATTATTAACGAAAATAAAAATCTTCATTATTATTAAGTTTAATTTAATATATTTTATATTATGTTAAAGGTTTTCTTATTATTATTTAAGTTTTTTATTAAGCTTGGTAATTTTTTTTACATTAAATTCTTTATGTTAAACTATTTTTAATAAGTTAAAAAATGTTTCCGGTTAATAAGTTAAAGTTATAAAAACATTTCAAATATATTATTAAATATATTATATAGTAATATTATTATATCTTTTTTTTATAAACTTAATTTTTATATTTTATTCCTTTTGGATTATATGGATTATATCATTCTTATTTAAAGATATAATAATATTATTAAAGATTAAATATTCTCTTACTTAAAGAAATATTTTAAGGTTTAATTTAATCTTAACTTTTTTTAACTTATTAACCTTAGTTTTATAAAATTTATCGTTAAAGAAACTAAATATATCATTTATTTATATCGTAATGATATTAAATTAATCCTTTATTCTTATTATTATTAAGCATAAATTATATATTAAAATGTTTATATAAAATTATATTTTATAATATATAAAGTATATGTTTTATTAATAAATATTAATTTTTATTATTTTATATAATAGTTTAACGATAATTATAATAATTTTTTTTAGATAATTAATAATAATTTACGGTAATATTTTAACCAAAATCTTCTGGTTTAAATAATTTTTAAATTATATATAAACTTAAGTAATATTTTATAATTATATTTTTATCTTTTTCTTTATTAAAATAAGTATAAATATAAATAAGATTTATTAATTTAATCTTTAAATCATTAACGATTACGTTAATATGTTTTTTTTACTTTTATTCATATATCCTTAAATAATTATTCATGATTTCTTATATAATATATTAGTTACCTTTTTTTTAATTTCTCATATAAATCTCGATTTAAATATGTAAATTCCGGCATGTTTTATAAGGTCGAATTTTTTAAATAAGAAGATATTTTATTTGATAAGGTTATTAATTTCTTTAACATTAAAGAATTTAAAAAGCTTTCTTAAGGTAATAATCTTATTTTTTTTGTAAAGATAAATTACGAATTTCTCGTTTTTTACTTCTTTTATTATAAAATAATAAATATTCTTTTTATTTTTATTTCCAAAGGGTTATTTTTATCCCTTTTTAATTATTTACGGCTTTTCCAATGGTACTTTAATGTTAAGTAAATTTAACTTATCTTTTAATTTAAGTTTAAGATTATTTTCTTATAAAGTTTATGGGATAAATATTTCTTTTTTACGGTAATATGGTTTTATTATAATTATTTAAAAGTTAATTAATTTATCGTTAATATTAACGGTGTAAATTTCGTTATTTTAAGTAATTAACTTATATAATTTTATTTATCCTTTCTTTTCTTAATATATATATATTTTTAATTGTAAAAAGAGATGTAAAATATTAAATATATTTAAGCCATTTTTTATCTTTAAAACATTATAGATTTACTTTTTTACCTTAACTTTATAAACTTTAACTATTACTTTCTTAATTATGATAACTTAAATTATTAAAAAAAAGTTAAATAAAGAATTATCGATAAGTTATAAATATACCTTAAATATAAAAAATGTAAAAATTAAATTATTAAATCTTATGGTATCATTAATAATTTTTATAACCATTTGTAAAATAATATATATATTTATTTATAACCTTTAAAAATTTTTAAAAATGACTTTATATATATAACGTAAAAGTTTATAATATCATTTTATTTTTCTAATTAAATTATATACTTTAATAAGAATTTTTTCAACAAATATAAATATTTTTTTTACGCTTATGGTAAAGTCTTTATTAATAAAATTCTTTCTTATATTATAAGTTATAATATTTAATGGTTTAAAATACGTATCGATTTATATTATCTTTAACATGTTTTAAATGATTTTAATAATTATATTTAAAAAAAAATATGTTACTTAAAAAGATATTCCATAATTAATGATATATAACACCGGTTTTTTATTAATATATATTATATTAACGTAAATATTATAATTAAAGATAATATTATTCTTTACCATGAATTTAAATCTTCTTAATATATTACCGTATATTTAATATTAATAATAATATTTATTAATTTTTTTAATGACTTTTCAATATATTTCTTTATATTTTATTTTCGTGAAGATATGATAAAATCGGCTTATTATAAAATGTTCGAAATGTTTATAAATTTAACGAAATTCCGTTTTTATTAAATTATATTAAATGATAACCATTAATATATTACCGAATAAAAATCATGGATATCTCCATTTTCGGATAATTAAATATTCTTTTTTATTATAAATGATTATATTCTTCACGTTATTAAAGAATATATTTAACTTATTTATATTTATTAAATATAATAAAAATAATATTTTAATAAACATTATTTAAAATGGAATAATTCCGAATAAGGTAAAAATATATATTATCTTTATATTATATTTTATTAATTTATCGTTGAACCGAATAAAATGTTTTCTAATAGTTAATTTATTTAGCTCGATCTTTAAATATTTCCTTTATAATATTTTAAATTAGAGTTTATTTTTTAAGGATATTTTGGTTACGCCGGTATCGGGTAAAATGCTTTAAAAAATAAGGGAATATCTTTCCTTTAAAAAGAATAAATTCGGGGGTATAAAGGTATCCTTTTTTAATTTAATTCCCTTTTATTTTAATATTTTATTTAATCATTTTTTAAAGATATCGGAATTTATTATTATATATATACCTGCTTATTTTATTAAGATATTTATAACTTTCTTACCATAAATTTTACCATATATCGTAAAGTATAATATCTCTTCTTTATTAAACTTATAAGTTAAATCATTATTATTATTTTTTTAACGTTTATTATATTATTCTTCGAATTTATCGTCTTTATTATTTTTTTTATCCGAATCTTCGTTACCATAATTAATTCTTTCTTAGTTAAATATATATTTCTTATAATTGTCATTAATATATTTTATTTTATATTCTTACGTATATTATTTCTATATTATACGTTTAACATTCCATTCTTTAAATGAATATTTCGTAAATTAATATTTTTCCTTTCCATATATAAAGCATTTTTTGTTAAATTTATAATTATTACATTTATTATTAAACTTATTATTAAAGCGTTATTTATTTTAAAAGTTTTTACGTTTACGATTTTATCCTTAATATTTTTAATTACCTCCATATATTTAATTAATATAATATTTTTTATTAATATTATATTAATTTTAACTTATCGATTTATAATGATATGTAAATTTAATTACATTTTAAATATTCGAGTAAATTACCTCGAATATAATTACAAGTTTTATAATAATAAAAACAAATGTTATATATCTTTATATAATAATAAATAATCTAGTTTTTATATTAACGTCTTCATTATAATTAACATTTAATTTATTTTAAATATGTAATAATTATTTTATTAACTTTTTTATAGTTATGGGGAGATTTAATTTTAGGTTATCCTTTTAAATATTCTTGAAAGTTATATTTTACCATTTAATTATATATATTTATAAGTTTTCCAATATATAAAAATATTCTTTAATTTTTTATTACATTATTATAAAGTTATAACTTTTTTCGGAACGTTAGTTATAATAATAAGTTAATATATATCTTTTTAACATTACCGGGAATATTTTATAATAATAAATCTTTAGTATATTAATTATATTATAATAATTAGTAAAAGCTTTAAACTTATCTTTTAAAATATTATATTTTTCTTTATTAAATTTTATCATATTATTATTATATATCTTGATAAAATTAATAAGGTTTTTTAATTTATATTTATTTATTAATTGTTATTAGAATTATACCTTTTATTAAGTTTATTATACTTATTCTAAAGTTATTTAATGTTATTATTAATTTTATATAAATTAAGGTTATTATTAAACTTAAAGTTATAAAGTTTAAAATTATTATTAAGTTTATAATTAATTTAATGATTAATTTTATTATATGTTTATATAATCTTATTATAAGTTAAGTAATAAATTAGTTATTAAGTTAAGCGATAAGTTTTTATAAAGATTAATTATAAATATAAACATTTAATTAGTTTAAATTCCTTATTAATTCCTTTTAAAATATTGATTTCTAAATTAAATTATGGGTATTTATTAAGGTATATTTATTGGTATTTATAATATATTTATCGATATTTATTTAACGGGTAATTTAAATATATTTAAGCCGCTTTTTTTCATTAACTTAATACATTTTTCTAATATTTATTTATAATATAAATTTATTATATTTATAAATATATTAAGTTATGTTTAAATTTTCGTTAATATTTCTTATACTAAATAATTAATAAATTCTTTAATATTAATTATATTTTCTAATCTTCCATATTATTAATTATACCTTTTTTCATAAATATTTTATAATTATTAATATAATTAATAATTAATATTTGAAATATCTTAATTATATTTTTAAATATATTATTATCTTATCTTTTAAAGTTTTTAACGAATACTTTTTATAAACTTTTATCGTATAAATTATCTTTATATATATTAAAATATTCGATTATATATATATTGAGTTTTAACATATTTATCATCTTTATTTAAAAAAGGGTAAAGGTAATATCGGCATATTTATGCCATATATAATCTTTTATTTCCTTTATCATAATAATGGAAAGTTTAAGAAAAGTTTACGTAAATTATATATAATAAAATAGGTTATTTTTACATTTATAAGAAATAAATGGGAATATATAAACGATTAATTTTTTAAAGTTATATTAATCTTCAGACGTAATAAACGTTATAAATAAATAAAGTATAAGTTATAAAAAAGATAAAAGGTATCTTTTAAAAAATATTATATATACATTTAAAAAATCTATTAAAGATATTAAAAAATATATATAAGAAAGAGTAAAATATATTAAAAAAGAAAATATATTAAGATATAAATTTAAAATGTTTACTTGAAAAAGTATAAACTTATATTCGGGAAAATATGAACTTTTATTCTTATTTATTAATTAAGGTATAATTTAATTTATTTATTTATACGTTAAATATAAAGTTAAAAATAAGAATGTATATTTAATATAAATTAAAATATTTATATAAAATGATATAAAATAAACAAGTTTAATGTAACGTTTACGTGGGTTTAATATATATTTAAGGTAATTTTTAAGCATAAATTATAAATTTTCAAATTAAAATATAAAAAATGTAAAAGGTATAAGTTATAAAAATATAAAGTTATATATGTGTAATTATTAAATTTACCGGTTATTAAGTTAAAGTTTCGGAAATAAAGTTTTTAATATATAACTTTATAATTTTAGGAAAAATTACGAAAATTTTAACGTAATTTATAATATATAAAAGTTTATTATAATTTATAAAATCATAAATCTAAGTATAAATATAAGAT
The DNA here is from genome assembly GCA_022578955.1 of Hypoxylon sp. FL1857. Classification (NCBI taxonomy): domain Eukaryota; kingdom Fungi; phylum Ascomycota; class Sordariomycetes; order Xylariales; family Hypoxylaceae; genus Hypoxylon; species Hypoxylon sp. FL1857. The sequence goes on from MU400406.1 coordinate 345,142, forward strand.
ATATTAAAGTAAAGTATGTTAAAATAAGATATAAATAAGGAATATAATAATAAATTATTTACTTTTAATAAATTAATTCTTTTAATTTCATAATAAAGCCTTAAAAGTTAATATATTTTAATTAAGATTTATTATTCTTATATAATAGATATTAATCTTTTAATATATAAAAACGCTTCGAGATTTAATTAATATAAAATAACGATTTAACTTATTTATTATTAAGCGATTAAGTTTTCGTTACACTTTTATTTCTTTTTATTAAAATATTATAATTATATTTAATTATTTTATTTTTCTTAATAAAATCTTTACTATTTTATGATTAACATTATCGGTTAACCATTAATTAATATTAAATGATAAAGTTTATTTATATAATAAAGTTAAACATTTAAATATATATATCATTAATTAAATTAATAATTATATAAAAAAAAATCTAAAATATAATCGATAAAAGAACATTTAAATAACAAATGTTTTATAATTTATACGTTAAAGCTTATATAACTTATCACGTGATTATCGTTTCGATAAAAATAATTTTAAATATTATATTATTTTATATTTTATAATTATTAAAATTAATTATAATAAAATTTATTATAAGCTTAATATTTATATAAAGATTATAATATTATTAATTATAATTAAATTTATAATCTCATAAATATTTGGAAAGGGAATAATTTAATTATTTTCCATTAATATTAATATTAATAAAAATAAAAGAATTAAATTAAACTATATCGTTAATTTATTTATTAAATTTATATATAATCATTCCTTATTCTTTTATTATTATTACCTTTTATTAATTAAGTTATTTATTTTATTACTTATTATTATCATTATTTTAAGGAAAGTTAATAATTTTTTATTTTAGTTTCTTTTGTTTTTATATATTATATATACATTTTAAGGTATTTTTCCTTTTTTATATATCGATTTTCTCAAGTTTATTTTATTAAGCGATGTGTTAACATTAATACGTTGACATTAATGTATATCATTAATATGGTAATTACGATATATACTTAATAAATAAATAAATAATTTTCGTTAATTTTAAAATATTAAGGAATCTCTTAATAATAATAACGATTTTATATTATTATATTGTTTTATAATTGGTAGTTTCACTTTATCCGTTAAAAAATGCTTAATATAATACTTATTCTTAATAAGCGATTATTAGGAATTGTTTTATTAATATAATTTATTACTTGTTTTATTTCCTTTTCGTTAAAACGTAGTTAAGGCGATTTAATGCTTTAAGCATAATGGATAAACCCGAAACGAAGCTTATTATATTTTATTCTTACTTATATCTTATTTATACTTATATTCGAATTATATGTTACCTTTAATCATTTAAGTATTTTAATATATTCTTGAATTATTTAATGTTATACGCGATTCCTTATAACTTGCTTAACTTTATTTTATTAAATCTTAAAATACCTTTATTTTTTATTCGAAAAAATGGGAAATAATTACCTTATGTTTTAAAGTTTAAGTTATATCTTAAATTCTTGTAAATATGGTTAGTTTAATATTATAAATGTGATAATGTTTTAGTAATTTTAAGTTTATTAAGGATAAAAATTTTTACTGTTTATTATTATTATTATCGTATCTTTTTATTAACGGTAATTAAACGTTAAAGTATAATTGTTAATTGCTTAATTAAGCTTCCATTGTAAATTTGTTATTATATTTTTACTCTTATTTATGTTATTAAAGGAGGAAACGATATTAAAGATTATAAGTTTCATTGATATAAATTTTAAAGTTAAGCATTTATAAAAGTATAAATAAGTTAATATTGAATGAATTTTAACTTACGTTATTACTTTGAAATAATTAAAATCTCGATCGTTATTAACGATAAGTCGGGATAAATATATTAAAAATTTATTAAAGAGTAATTTCGCTTATGACATTGTTTAAATATTTAATGGTTAAAAGTTTTTAAATTTTTTTAAATTTATCGTTAAGTTTTTAAACTTAACATAACCGGAAATTTCATTAATTAAGGTTAAGAGTTTACCATTAAACTTAAAGGTTTTATTAATTAAACTTAAACGGGGATAAAATAATCAATTAATTATAAGTTAAATAATTATATAATTTATAATGATAATAAAAATATAAAATGAATTAATACCTTAAATATTATTAAAGTTACTTATATTAACACTTAAATTATTATTAATAAAATTAATATTGTTATTATTAAAGGATTTTTTATTGGCTTTAATAATACCTTTTAAAATAATATAAACATCATTTAAATTAACACGTTAATTTTTATAAGTTAAGTAATTATGTGTTAAGTTATCATTATATTTAATAACGAAAATTAAATTTTCTTTTATTCGGGTATTAACGTTAAAGATTCCCCGCCGTATAATTATTAATCCCATATTAATTATTATAATTATCTTGATAAAAAAATTTTAATAAAGATTAATTTTAAAGCTTATAATAATTTAAGTTTTAACGTTTACGTTTTAAATTCCCGGCTTTATTATTTCTTAATATTTATTAATTATAAAACTTTTTATTATATTAAAAATGTTAAATTAATTAGTTTCCCTTAAATTATTAATAATAAAGCTTATTTTAAAGTTAATTTATATAATTTTATTATTGATAAGTTTAATTAAGTTATTATCGATAATAATGGTTAACGTTAAATATAAAGCATTTTAGGAATATATTTGTTAATTCGAGAATTAAATAATTATCTTTATTATTATATAAACCCGTTAAGTTATTACCGGTAAAAGTGGTAATAATAATAATAATAATGGTTAAAATAGTTATAATAATGATGATAATTATAATGGCGATAATAAATAAAGTTATAATGACGGTAATAATTATGGTAATAATAATGGTTATAATAATAATAACGGATATAATAATAATGGCTATAATAAATATAATATTAATGTTAACCTTAAAGTATAATAATATATTATTGAATTAATAATTATAATTAGATTAACATTTAATTAAATTTGTAATAAATTGGTTAATATTATTATTGGTGATGTTATTAATAAGTAATGTGATAATTAACGAGCTTTTTAATAAATAGTTAAACGTTAAATTGTTTTAAATAATTGGGAATTTAGTTATATTAACTTATTTAAACCGATAAAAAATAAGGATAAAATTGAAAATATATTAAAATAAGAATCTTATAATAAAATTATAATTTAACGTAATATATATATTTTTATTAACGTTATTTATAACATAATAAAAATCTTCGTTTATGTTAACATTATTTATAATAAATTATTATAAATATATTAAGATAACGTTAATTTTTAATAAACAATATAATTAATAAAGTAAAAAAATAAAATATATAAAAACCTTAATTATTATCTCGTAAACTTATTTATGTGATTTAAAATATCCGAAATAAAGATAATAAAGAACTTTAAGAAGATTAAATGGAAATAAAATAACATTTTGAAAAAGTTTAACTTTTAATTTTAGGTTTTAAAAATTATCTATAATTATTATTTGTTATAAATAGATTAATTAATTTAATATATTAATTAAATTTATAACAAATTTGATTTAACATTTTAGATTTTGGTAACGTCTTTAAATCATAATATTAAGCTTAATGAATATATTATTTACCTTAATAAGCATAATTTTATTTAACATTAATATTTTATTGTAACCGGAAATAAAGATTTGTTATAACTTCCTTAATTTATTAATAACCGAATTATTAAAAGCTTGATTAAAAGGTAAGATTTGAAGCTTTTATTAAATTATATAAAGGGATAAGTTAATAAGGATAAAAATATTAACGATATTAACAATTATTTTAATTATTATTATTAAACTATAATTGATAAATATTAACGAAGTAAGGATAATTAAGATCGTTATATATATAATTATATATATAATTAAAAAGATAATTATCGTCTTAAAGATGATAACCGCCGGGACGATTAACGTTATAATAAGTGTTAAGGTAATAAACTTCAATACATATATAATAAATATAAAGGTAAATTATTTAATCGTGGTAAAAATAAAGATTATAGTTAATGATAATAATTAATTTATAAACATTATTAATATTAATAAGTTAAAAGAAAAGGTAAAGGTAATAATTATTTAAATAACAAAATATTTATCAAATTTAATAATAAAAATAAAAAATAAGAAGAAGTAAAGTTAATTAATGACGGTTATTTTATAACGGATAAGTATAAGTTAAATTTAAAATAATTAGAATATAATTTTAATTATTTTATACGTTTTATTATAAAACGTAAAAACATAAATTTTATTATCGATAATAATAATAAGGAAAAAAAGATTTATCGGAAATATAATAAAGTTTTCAATACTTGTTTAAACTGTTTTAAATATATATATATTAATAAATATTTAAAATTAAAATTATTTAGGATTAAGCTGGTGGTGGAAAAGGTTATTAAATTTAACATATTGGATGAATTATCGATAATAAACTTAGAATATTAATAATTTTTTATTAAAAAAATTATTAATAAATACTTTGCGTAAATATAAAAGGAAAAGTTATTATAAGAAATATTTAAAGAATTATTTAATATTAATAATAATAATAATATAAATAGAAAAGTATATTATATCAGATTTATTAATAAACCGATAATTATTAATGTAAAAACTAAACCTTAACTTAAAATAAATTAATTAAAAAGGCATTTATATTTATAAATTAACATTATTAATAATAACGGCAAAAAATTAACCATTTATATCGATTTGGGAGCGTTAAATTACATGGTGGATTATAAATGGCTCGAGAATTTTATCATTAATTTTGATATTATTAAAGTAAAAAAACTAATGATAATTAAAGGAATTATAAGAAAAGTTTAAATAATGGATAAAGTAAGATTTTATTTTAATATATTAATAATAAGATATGGATTGGAAGTTTTAATTTAAATAGAAATTAAAACATAAATATATAATAATAATTTAAAGCTTTATTTATTATTTAGTAATAAATTTTACGCCAATTATAGCGTTATATTAAATTATCTTAAGATTATAATGATAATGATATTATATTTAAGAATTAAAATTTATATTAATTTCATAAAAATTAAAGAAGTGATATAATGAAAAATATTATGCATAAGTTATATAATCATTCCCACTTACACTATATTATTAATAATAATAAAATATATAAATCTTTTAATAGGAAAAGATTTCTAATTTTAAGCTAATTTTCCCAGCATGATATATAATATTTATAACGTATCAACATTAAAAAGCATAACTTTTCTTAATAATATAGATAATAAGATTATTATTAATTAAAAAATAAAGTTAGGCTTTATCAATGAAATTGAAACTTAAGGCTATTTTATAATAATTTGGGAAAAGGTAAATATAGCTTAAATTATAAAATATGTTAATATTAACGATAAGAAGATTTAAAGAAAATTCTTAATTATAAAATTTAACATAAATGATGTTATTAATAAAGCTTTAAAGTTAGGTAATAAAATGCTTAAAAACGTATAGAAAATTTTCTTATAAAAAAAAGGTTTTTATAACTTATAAGCCTTATTTTTAAATATATTAAAACTTAATAATATACCGGAAATATTATTAAAAGATGATATATATTATTATAATATTAATCTAAACTTTGATAAAGATTTTATTAAGTTTATTAAAAAATATAACATTTAAAAAGATAAAAATATCATTAAAATGCCGGAGTTAGAAAAAATGATTATAAAATTAGTAAATAATTGATAAAAATATTATAAAATTAGTTAAATATATTTATTAGGTATATAAAATAAGAAATTTCTTAATAAAACCTTTAATAAATTATATAATTAAGGTAAAATGGATTAAATAAAAAAATTAATATTATTTAACTATTTATGTTTTATCATTTAATATATTATAAATGGTAAATATAAAGGTAGAATTATTATTAATTTAAAATTATTAAATAAATATACTTTATTAGATAATTATTTCTTATCGTAATAAAAAAATATTATATTTTAAATAAAAGGTAAGAGATTTTTTAATATTATTAACGGATTTGTATTTTTTTATTAATTACTGGTGGCTTAATGTTATTATAACCGAATAATAATTATATTATTAAAAAGTTTAGAAGTTTCAAAAATGTGTTTAATAGGTTTTAAAAACTTACTAATATATAAATAAAGATTTATAAATTAAAGATTAAAATATTATAAAAACTTTACTAAAACTTATATTAATGATATAATTATATATAATGATATAGTAGAAAATTATTTAAGATATTTTAATAAGGTTTTCAAGATATACGATAAAATCAAATTTATTTTATCGGTAAAGAAGTTATTTATAAGATATAATTCTATTAAATTATTAAATTTCATAATTAATAATAAAGATATTTCGATTATTAAAGACTAAATTAAAGTATTAAAAAAGATTAAAATATTGATAATATTAATTAACTTTAAAATATATATAAGCATAATAATATTCTTAAAGAAATATATCCTTTAATATTAATAAAAGGTTTTATTATTATAAAAATGTAAAATAAAGATATTAATAAAAGGGAAAGAGAAAAAGGAAATATCATTAATAATAACAATAAAGCGTAAATATACCAATTAAAGTCATTTTAAGCTAATTAAATAAAAAAAGGAATTTTTCGAAATTTTTTAAAAAAAGTTAATAAATCTAATAAATCTTATTTATTAGGATTATAATAATGTTACCTTTTTAAAGATTAACGCCTTTAAATAATAAGGTTTTAATATTATAATTTTTTATTTAAATATTAAATAGGATGGAAAAAACGTATTTATTAATAAAATTAAACCGATTATTTTTTTATTAAAAGTTTTAATTAAGGTTAAAAAAGGATATGAAGTTATAGAATTTAAGGTAACTTATTTAGTTTAAATTTGTTAATAATATCGTATTTAACTTTAATCTTATATAAAAAGGATTATAATTTTAATAAACTATGGAATGATAAAAAGAATCGTTAATTAAATGTTATTAAGGATAATTAATATTAATAAAATGAATAATAAATTAATAATTATATTTATATATTTATCTTAGTTTAATTTTAATGTTTATTATATATTAGATAAAAAAAATCTGGTATTTAACGTTTTATTATAATTATTTATAAACGATATGGTAGAAAACATCATAAAGAAGAATAATATTTAAAAGTTTATGCTTAATGATATAATTAACGATTTTAATTATTTAGCTATTAAAATGGTTATGAATAATAACTTTAAAAAGAGAGTTATTGAAAAATATGATAGTGATAAATGATTAAAAAAACTAAGAGAAATTTTATGGGTAATAAAAAAGGAAAAGAAAGATATTATAAAGTGGTATAAATATAAATTAACGAAAGGCTTATTATATTATGTTAAAGATATAAGGGAGCGTAAATTTATAATATTATTTGTATATATTAAAAAGCTTTTAAAACTCGCTTATAATAAAAAGTATTATTTTGGACCAAAGAGAATAATTTAAGAATTTAATAATGTATTAATTTAGAATCTTTTAAGGAAAATATAATAATATGTGGAATGGTATTTAAAATGTTAAAAGAATCGAATAAACCGTTCGAAATAATCGGGAGAATTAATATTAATTAATTCGGTTCTTATGTTATATTATATAATAATTTAAAACTTCATTATTAAATTATTAATAATATTATTAAAGAATATATTTTGGATAATAAATGGATTCATTTAATTTAACGTGTTTATGGTTATTATATATAAGTTTAATAAGAAAGTTTTATTAATACTTAATTATATAAGATATAAAATAACATATTAAGTAAAATTAACGCTTAAAACTTTAATAATATATGATTAAAATTTGCCGTTAAAGTTTATCTTTAATAAAGATTTAAAATTTATATTAGAGTTATGGTAAATAATTTTCTTATAATTAGGAATAAAATTAACGATATTAATAAGTTATCACCTTTAAACTAATAGTTAATTAAAAAGAAAAAATCAAAATGTTAAAATCGTTATTAAATTTCATTACTTAAGATTGGAATAACTATAAGTTAATATTATTTTAATATTATAATATAATATAAATAATGCAAAATTTTCGGTATTAAATATATTATTTAACGAAATCATTTACGGCTTTAAATTATATATAATATTATTAATATTAGATATATTAATGAATTTAATCGATTTTGAAATATTATGTAAATTATATTAAAAAGAAGTAAAAATAGTTATAAATTTCATAATTATTAACGTAAAAGTTAAATACGATAATAAATATAAATTAGTTTCGTTTATTATAAGAAAATTTATATATTTTAAATTATATAAAAGTTATAATTTACTAAGAAAACCATCATAAAAATGGTTAATTTAACGTATTAAACCTTTATTAATCATATAATAAATTAACGATTTTATATATAAAGTTAATATATTATTAAACTAACATATATATAAAATAATATTAATAATATATTTATATAAAATTTCATAAAACATAAACTTATATAATTAATAATAACTATAAATAAATTAAGTTATTATCGAAAATAATAATAATAATTAAATATTATATAAAATTAAAAAGTTAATTAAATAAAAAGTTAATCATGTTAAAAAATTAATACTTAAATATTTAATATAATGGAAAGATTATTTACTTATATATAATTAATAATATTTAAGAGAATTATTAACATAAAACGTCATTAAATTAATCAATAAATATAATAAAAAAAATTTATTAAAAGTAAAAAAGTTAAAATTTAAACTAATAATAATTAACGATAACATAAAGTTTAAAATTATTAATAAAATCTTAAAAATTAATATTAAAGTAAAATTATTAATAAAGAATAATAAAATTTCATAAAATTCACAAATTAATAAAATTTCGGAAAATCTCGAATTTAATTAAATCTTATTAAATCTTTATCGATAAAACATTAATAAATCTTTATCGATAAATCAACTCCACGTTAATAGTTTTAATATAAAAGTAAATACCGTTTTATTAACTTATGTTTATTTTATTAAATTTTAACTATATTAAAAACTTTTAAATCTTTTTTTTAAAATATTATTTTATAAATTACTTATTTTTTTATCCCATAATTTTAATATTATATAAATATATATAAATTATAAAAATAATATAAATAAAATAAATATATTATATATTAATAATACCTTAATTTTCTTATTATTAAATATTTTACGTATTTTTATTTTATAAATCTTAAAATTCTTGGATTTATTTCACGCTTATTTTTATATTTTTATTATAATGTAATCGTATTATGTATATTTTTTTCTTACGCGTTTATTTTATTTTCTTATATATTTATTTTTTCCTTTATATTTTATTTTAATGTTAATATATTATGTTAATATAATTTTATACCATTATTATTATATAAATAATATTTTAAAAATTATTAAATTAATTTCATTAATTTAATATTAACATTGTAAAGTTAAGTTTAAATTAATTAGGTTTAATTTATTTAATATTTAACATCATAAAGTTATGAAATTTATTAAAGATATTTTAACGTAAAAATGATATTAACGATATTATTAATGACTTTAATGATAACTTCGCCGATGATAATGATAATAACTTTGTTAATGATAATAAAGATAAACTTGTTAATGATCTTTTTAATAACGATTATAACATTAAATGGAGTAACATTAATGATGACGAAAAACTTATTAATTAACTTGTTAATTTACTTATTAATCCATTTATTAAGTTTAAATAAAAACGTCGTCATTAATTAAAACGAAACGTTAAATTTTTATCGAAAAATTTAATATTAATGAAACCGTTAAAGTTAATAAAGAAACTTATTATTAACGTTAATAATAATAATTAACCATTAAAAAAATTAAAGTAATTATTCATTGTTAATGATAATGATATCATTGAAGTTAATTTAAAGAAAATGGTTATAAAGAAAATTAATAATGTTATTAAAAAATGTATGTTAAATTTAATTTTTATTAATTATGATTATAATATTTATAAGATTAATTTAACTTTAAATTAAGTTGATAATTTTTTTATTAAAGAAATATTATTAAAAGAATTAAGAAATAAGTTAAATGGCGTTAATATTAACGTATAAAAGATATTTATATCATCGTAAAATCGCGGGTTTATTAAAGAAAATATATTAGAAAATAATGATAAAGAAGTAATTAAAGGTATTATTAACATGAAATTATGATGGAAAAAAATGATCGGATTAATATTAATTCAACTTTAATTTAACATCGATATAATTATTGTTATATTAATATAAATTAATCTTAATGTAATATTAAATATAATATTATTATATAAAATAACGAGAAATAAATTAAAATTAATTTTTATTATAAATAACTTAATTAATTAAAACTTAGATTTAATAAATAATAATATATATTTTGATTTATTTAACGTTAATATATTAAAAACGTTATAAATTAATGATGACGTTAAAAAAAGTTTTAATATAATGTTGAAAATGTTAAAAAATTATATCATTAATATAAACTTTAAATAATTATTATAACCTCTTAAATTTATTATTAAACCTTTATTTTAATAATAAATATATTTAAATGTTAAATCGGTTAAAAAAAGTTTAAATATATTAAAAATTATAAACGTTATTATTAATGATATTAAAGGAATTATTATAATTAATTTCTATAAAGCAAAAATTAATCATAAAACATTAATAAAAATAATTAAGAAGATTAAAAGGAGTATTAATAACATTAAAAAAGAAAGTTAAAAGTTAACCGATAAAAAAAATAAAATTATAAAAGATATTAAAAAACTCTTTATAAATATTAAACTAACTTTAAAATTAACCTTATTAATATTAATAAAGCTTTTAATTAAATTTTTAACATTAGGTTAATTAATCCTTATAAAACCTTTAATTAAAACGATAACATTAACTTTATTAATATTTATAAAACCTTTAATTAAATTAATATTAAAGAAAATATTAATAATATCTTTAATATTATTTTAAATATTAATAATAAACGGGATTAAACTTTATAAATAATGATAAAAATATGATATTAATTAATTCTTTAATTAACGTTTATTAAATAATATTATTATATCCCCTTTTAATTAACTTATTAAATATTATAAATATAAAAAGTTTAAAAAGTTCCGCTTTATATATATATTTTAACGTTATAATTATTGGAAATAATAATAAAAATATTATTATCTTTTTTATAAAAAAGTAAATGTTAAATGATATGTTAATATTAATACGTTAACATTAATATATATCATTAATATAATAATTGTGATATATATTTAATAAATAAATAAATAATTTCCGTTAATTTTAAAATATTAAAGAATTTCTCAATAATAATAATGATTTTACACCATTATATTATCTTACATATTTATTTATTAATTTAACATATATAATATTTCAACGCATTATAATTTTTAATAATTAATCTTTAAGATTTATTTTATTAATAAATTAATTTATAATAATTAATTAATATTTAATTTAAGATAATTATTTAATTTAAATCATAAATATTATAACTTTTAATAAAGAGAAAATAAATATAATAATAAATTTTATATAAAAAATTAAATATTTTAATATTTTTTATTTATATTTAAACCATTATTATTAGGGATATTTGTTACCATAAAAATAGTTTTATAGGATTAACTTTATTTCTATAGATTTATATATATTGATAGGTTTTTTTAATAAACTTATAATTATTTATTAAATAATTTAAAATATATTCTTTATTTAAATTTGAATATTTTTATGATTGGGTTAATAGTTTTATTGTATTATTTATAATATAACCTTGTTAATTACCTTGTAATTTATAATATTTAATGTTTATTATTATATTCGAATTAGTTTTTTTATTTCTTTTATTATCGATGGATTATTATTATAACGAGGGGAAATTAAATATGGAATTATTATAAATTAGTTATATTTTTTAATACTTTATTTTAGGTAACGTTGATATCTTTTATATGATTAAAAGATTAAAGTCACGCATAAAAAGAATTATAATGATTTATATTATAAGTTAATTATATTTCTTAATATCTTATTTTAAGTAATGTTAATGTTTTTTATATGATTAAAAAATTAAAAGAGATTTATAAGGATTGATATAATTAAAATTAAATATATTAACCCTTTTAATAAGCTTATTAATAAATGATAATATGGTTATAAAAGAGCCTTTTTTATAACTTTAAGAATACTTATTTATAGTTTTAAAAAGAGCTTTTTAGGAACCTTAAAAAGAGCTTTTTAAAAGTTTTAAAAAGAGCCTTTTGGAAGCTTTAAAAAGAACTCCTTAAGAACCTTAGAAAAAGCCTTTTAAAAGCTTTAAAAATTATTCTTAAAGTTATTAAAACCTTTAAATATTTTCGTAAAATTGAATTATAACCTCGAGAAATCTTTCTTAAAGTTATTAAAAAACTTTTAATAAAGTTATTAAAGAACCTTTTAATAAAGTTTATAATAATCCGGTTATAAAATATTTAAAGGTAATTGAAATAATTTTATTAGGTTTTAATAGTTAAGATGGAAAAGAATAATTTTTATCGAGTTAAATTTATTTTTAATTATTTATGGTAATAATTATAATTTTTAAAAAAGTGTAATAAAGAGTTTTTATAAAATATTGAAATATTAGTTAAATGGTGACTTATTAATAATTATGGTTATATTATTTATCTTGAAGATTAATTTAAATAATTTATATGAAGATTTATTATTAATTAAACTTTTAGAAAACTTTGGGAAAGAGTTTAACGAATTATTATTAAAATTAAAAAAGATAGGATTTTTAATTAATTTCGAAACTTAGGACTTAACGAAATCTTGAAAATTTAGAAACTTTTTATAAATTTTATAAGTCTGATTTTGTAAAATTTTAACAAGTTGTTAGTAAAGATTGATAATTTTATAAGCTTTATAAAAGATTTAGAAAGTAAAGGCGATAAAGATAATGAAGATAAATCGGATATTAATGATAACGTTAATAAAGATAATAAAGAGAGTAACCTTATAAAAAGAAATTAAAAGGCTTTATAAAAAGCTTTCGATAAGGATGAAAACTTGTTTAAAAAGGGATCTTTCTTTGTTAATAAAAAGTTTTACTTTATAAATGAAGAAATAAATGTGTAAATTAAATAAAAAATCTATTTTTAAGCTTTAAATTTTGGAAAATAAGGTTAATAAATTTAATATTAAGTTAATTATGATAACTTTAATTTGAAATAAGAAGTTATGATGTTATGATGATTTATTAATAATAAATAATTATTTATTAATTTTAATTAATATATTATTATTAAGGATATAGATAATATTAGCGGTAATTATAATAATTTTAATGTTAAAATTATTTATGATAAAAGAATTCTTAATTTTAAAGTTTCGACGTTAAAAAGTATTAATATTTTTATAATAATAACGATGGCGTTATTTAATTTTAAAGGTAAAAATGTATAATTATCCGTTGAAATTCGAGAAAAGTTTAATGAATTTAATGAAGAAAAGTTATTAAAGCTTAATAATTGGAGGTTTATATTAGCTTTATTAAAAAGGTTAATTATGTTAAAAAATTATTTTCGTAAAGTTATAATAACCCTTATTCCGTAAATTTTAATTATGTTAAGTTTTGCGATGGATAATATCATAATTCGATTTAAATAAAAAGTTTTTAATATAAGTGTTTTTTATTTTAAATTAGGGTTTAATATTAAAAAAGAAAGATAATAATGTAAAAGTAAAATTAATTATTATAACGATTTGAATATATGAATTTAATGATTTAAAGAAATTATAAAAAATAGTGATGAATATAAAAAGGTTATATTTAATAACTTTTATTTATTTTTTGATGGAAATGTTTTAAATTAATGGTAAGTTTATTTTTTAACAAAAGAAAAAATAACTTTAAAAAATAGTTTTAATAATCTTAAAAGCGATATATTTAATAAATATGGTATTAAACATAACGACGTTATTAAATGGTTTAAAACTATTTAATATACCTTTAATAATATTAAAAAAGGTAATTTTTTAAAGAAGTTTATTAATGATATATTTCGATATATTATAGTTTAAAGAGATAAATAGGATTATTAAAAGTTTATATGTTTGTATTACGTATTGCCGTTAACTTTATAAAAGTTAATTTTGATTCTTAATAAAAAATCGAAATTAATGGTTTAGTTTAATTTTGTTATAAAGAAAAAAAAAGTTTTGTAATTAGAATTAAGGAGTTTTATAAAAGGTAATATAACTTTATAAATTAATTATAATATAAGGTATTTTAATGATGATTTACATAATGGAAAAGAAATATATTAATCGAATAATTAAAATTTAAAACCTTTTCGAAATAAAGATTATTGTAATGATAAATGTGATTAATAACTTTTATAAATTAATTATATTAAATTTTAATTATTTAATTGATGATTATTTTTTAGTAGAAATAATAATAGGAGTTTGTTTAAATTTATATATAAAGACGTTAAATTTATTCCTTAAAATTTTAATGGAAAAAGATGAATAAAATTTAATAATTAATATAATTGTTACCTTGTTAAATATTAACGTTATAAGAAAAGGTTGTCATTAAGAAATAACATCTTTATATATTATATTAATAAAATTATATAAGAATATAAAGATAATGTTTAAAAGTTAATTAAATAATTTATTATCGAAGGTTATATATTAATTTTAGAAGGAAAAATAAAGGTTAAAATAAACGGAGAAATAAATTTTATTTATAAAGAAAAAAAAGGTTTTAATAATTTTTATTTCATATATTTAATAAGGATAAAAGATGAAAAAGAATATTAATTAAATCTATTAATAACTTTATCATTAAAGGTTATAACTTTTTATATAATGGCGTATAAAAGCTTATTAAGTTTAATTTATATATATTATAAAGTCTTTTTTTTTATAAAAATAACTTTATAAAAGTATAAAAATATGAAAAGGTGTTAATAATAAACGAAATAGGTTTTAATTATTAAATTTAAAATAAATCTTTAATATTATCCTATAAAAATATAATTGATAAAAAGATAAATAATTAAAGTTAATTTTATTCTAAGATAAAAATCCAAAAATCTTAAAAAGAAAACCTTATATTTTAAGATTAATATTAGGTTTAATTTAAACGTTTTTAACGCTTATATATATATGGATATAAGGAGTTTTAACGTTATAATTAACCGTAAATGGGTTAAAAATTAAGTAAAAAACTTTATTTTCATAAAAATCGACTTAATATCATTAAAAAAGGTATAATTTCGAACGTTAATTAACATTTAAGTTGAATTTAATTTTTATATTAAAAGCTTAGCCGATAATATAAAAATCTATGGCCATTTTTAGATTATTACCTTTATTTTTAATAATTTAAGGTTTAAAATATTAATAAAGATAAATTTCATAACCGAATATAACATAAAGTTTAACTTTATACGAGGTAATTATTTATTTAAATTAATTTTTAATATAGAAGTTAAAAGAAAGTTAAATAATTTACTTAAAATATTTATTACTTTTAAGAAAATTATAATAATTAAGATGGTAATTATATTTATAATAAGGGAAACTTTAATATAAGTTAATTATATAAATTTATTAAAACTTTTAAATCGAACCGATAAATTAACATAATCATACCATTTTAACGTAAAATATAAAACTATTCTTAACATTATAATAAATAAGTTTATAGTTAAAAAAGTCTTAATTAATAATAATAAACTTTAATTTATAATGATATAAAAAGATTAAAAGTTAAAGCATATATAACTTTATCCAAATGATATATAAACTTAATTAATTAATTAGGAAAATCTTAAAAATTATTAATATAAAAACATAAATTAAGAAGAATAAAATAACTTTATAAATATTCGAGGAAATAAAGATTAATAAGAATATCATAAATATTATGATGAGATATCGTTTATAATAAAATTTATAAAGGATAAAAATAACTTACCTTTTATTAAAGGAGATAAAAATAAGAAGTTAAAATATTTTAAACTTAACTTTTATATTCTTTCCTATAAAATTAATAAGTTTAAAAATATCTTTATTATTAAGTTAAAAATAAGGATATTTATTAATACCTTCGAGTTTAATATAATTAAAAAGGTTAAAACGTTTATTAATAAATATGATATCTTTTATAATAAAGGTATAATATTTATACTTAAAGATAAAAAGATATATATTAACTTTATCAATGGTTAATAATAATAACTTAAGTTAATTAAGAATTACCTTTTAAAGATAAAAGATTATTTTTTCCTTAATAAAGTTAATAATAATTTATATATATAAAGAAAAATATTATATAAGATTTAATTAATACTTATAACTTACTTTATATTTATCATATAGAAATAAATTAAGAGTAAAGAAAAAAGATATATTATTATAAATTTAAAACTTTTAAACCAAATCGTTATTTTTAATGTATATCCCTTACTTAATTAAGAAGATATTATAAAAGATATAATTAAACACCATTATTTTATATTAATAAACGCATTTAATTTCTTTTTTTAATTACCCGTTAAAAAAGAATATAATAACCGGATGGTTATTATAAATTATAAAAGTTTAAAACGTTTATATATAACTTTAATAAAATTTAAAAATTCGTTAATATTCATATAACGTTTTATAAATAAACTTTTTAAAGACCTTAATTTTATTAAAGTATATATTAACGATATTATTATTTTTAATAAAATTATTGAAAAGTATTTAAGTTATTTAAAGTAAATGTTAAAAATATTTAATAAAGTTTATATTTATATTAACTTTTAAAAATCTTTTACCATATATTTTATAATATAGTTTTTAAGATATATTATTAATAGCAATGAAATTTTAAAAATCGACGATAAAATTAAAGTTTTTAAGAAATTAAGCTTTTTTAATACCTTAAATGTTTTAGAGATTTATTTAGGTATAATAAAATGGTTAAGGAAAGGGATAATTTAATATAAAATTAAAGCCATATTATTATAAATACGTAAAATAATATTATTGATAAAAATAAAAGAAATGGGATAATTATTTATAAAGGTGTTAAAGTAAGTTAAATAATTATATATGTTTAAAGTTAAGTTTAAGCCGATTAAAGAAAAGTTAAAAATTTTCGTAAAGTTATAAAAACATTTATATATGTAATATATTATGTATTATAATAATTATAATAAACTTATCTTTATTAAAATAAATGTTTATTTTAAAACTTAGGAAGTTATAATCTTTTAGTTTAATGTTAAATAAAATAGAGAGTTAATATTTAGGAAGGATATATTTATTAATTTAATTAAACCAATCTTTTTTATATTAAAAATCATTATAAAAATAAAGAAAAAATATAAATTGATTGAATTAAAAGTTATAACTTTAATATAAATTTACCGAAAAAACCGGAAGTTTTTAATGTTAATACCTTTCCTAATAATCATATTTATAAACCATGTTATTATTAAAAAGATAGTTAATCATACATTTATAAAAATGTTTAATTTAAATAAAGTAAATTTATGGTTTATAAACGTTATATCCTTTTTATCATGATTTAACCTTAATATTATATATATCCTTAACTTTTTAAATATTATGTTAAACATATTATTAAAGTTACCATAAATAATATAAAAAGAAAAAATAACTTTAATAGTTTAAATGGAAGTTAATAAACTTAATAATATTTGGGAAAACGTTAATATAACATATTTAACTACCGAAAATAACTTTAATTAAAAGATTGTAACATTTATAATTAACGATTAATTTAAGGAGTAAATTATAAAAAGATATATTTTAAACTTTAAATATGGTAAAATTTACTAAATCTTAAAAAATAAAACGTTATAAAAATTAAAAATAACCAAAATATATATTAAAAAACAAAATAATAACTTTAAGGAAAACTTTAACGAAAGATTTAATTATATTAAAAAGGAATTTATAAAGTTTACCCGTTAAATTAAATATCCGACATTATTTATTATTTAAGACAACTTCTTATATCATATCGATTTAAAAAATAATAAAAGTTTTTACATCTTTAAAACTTACGTTAAATTTATTTTCAAATTAATACATAATAAAAAACACCATTTCGGTAAAAATAAAATAATAAATGATTTATAAAACATTCATTTCTTTCGAAAATATTAACATGTTAAGTAATTTTATCAATATTATCTAATTTATCACGAAAATTAATAAGATCGATAAGCTCTTTTAAGTTATTTAATGTTTATTCACATACTTAACATGTTATATTATATAATTATTATCGATATAATCATCGATATATTTAACATTAACGTTAATAAATATTATTGGAAGATAAAAAATTATAATAATTTTAACATATTATTTATAATCATTTATAAATATAATAAAAAAACCTTTTTAATATTTGGTAATAAAAAGTATAACATTAAAGATTAAATATAAATTATATTAATAATTTTATAAATGGTTGATTAAAGATTATTTATAGCGATTATATATAATAAAGATTTTAAGTGAACGTTAAATTTATAAAAGGAAATATTCACTCTTTTAAAAATAAATATGTTATTTTTGATAATTTATCATCTATAAATTAATGGCGTTTTTAAAAAAAAAAATTATATTATCGAGATAATTATCCATTTTTATATAATAATTAACCTTAATATATTTTAAATAATTATTACGGCAAAATTATAATATAATTTAAATAATTTAATAACGAATTTAATAAAGAAAAACCTTAACAAGTTAATATTAAACTTTTAATTATGATTAATATTAAATATATTAAATAATTAAAAAGGGAAACTAATTATTAATAATGTTAAAAATACGATAAAAATCGAAAAGTTTAAGGAAATTATATATTTGTTAAATATTATTATAATTTTCATTAAAAAGAAATATAATAATAAATATATCTTAATAAAGTTAAAAGTTGGTAATAAAGTATATTTACGATTATATAAAGGTTATTATTTATTAAGGAAATTTAAAAAGAAATGATTATTAATTTAAGTAAATTTATTTAAAGTTATATGTAAAATATTACCTTTAACTTACGAACTTAATTTCTTTATAATTTAAAGCGTTTATCTTATCATATTAATTTCATATCTTTATAAATTAACTTAAAGATTAAATTTTTTTAAAAGAATAATCTTTAAATTAAAACTTATTATTACCAATGTTTATAATAATTAAAAATAAGAGGTTAAATGTTTAATTAATAAACGTATTAAATGATACCATTGTAAACTTAAAGTTTAATATCTTTATTATTATATAAACTTTATAATTAAAAATAATTAATAAAGATTTAAGTAAAAGCTTGAAAAAATAGCTTTAAAATTTATAAAAGTTTATGATTAAAAACATCTTTTAAATTAACCTTAAATTTATAAATAAAAAAGGTTATTAATCTTAAAAATTATTTTATAATAAACCTGTTTAAATAGTTAAAAGTTAAATTTAAAGTTATATTTAAATAACCTTTAATAAATTAATTAAATCTTATTAAAAAAAAAGGATTTATTAACTTTAATCATAAAAAATATTATTAAATAATCGAACTTTAATATTAATATATATAAATAACTTATTAATATTATTATATTTCCACTTAACTTAAGGGGGAAATTATGAATAATCCTTTCTTAAATAAATCGCTTGTTACTTTACGAAAGATTATATAATTTACTTTTTATACCTTTATTAAATTATTATTATTTAACATATATATTTAAATAATTAATAATTTAATTTAATATATCTTCTTCATTAAATATTAATAATTAAAGATTTATCCCAATTAATTCAATAATAAACTTTAATAAGAAATTCGATAACAACTTTATCAAAAAATAATCAATTACCAATAAGATTAAACCACCATAAAAATAATTACATAAATTTAATATTACATAAAAAAAAAAGAAAGTTATAAAATAAATCTTATAACGTTTAAAATAATAATTTTCGTTACCTTTAATAATATTTATAATATTTATTATAACCAACCCAGTAAAAACTCTTATATTAACACTTACATCACCCATAATAATGTTATCAATAAAACTTATTACTCATAATCCATTATTAACACCCTCTAATAAACTTAACGAAAATAATTCTTTATCCGATTAAAACTTTTTTATAAACTTTGAAAAATAGTTAAAGAACGTAAAAACGGAAAATAAAATATATAATAACGATAACGAGAACATAACTACTTAATTTATCCAAAATATTATAAATAGTTATAAATTTAATTAATAAATGTTTCTATTCGAATACGAAGATTTACACCTTCATAAAATAAGCTTATAAAATAAAAGAAAAGGTTTATAATTACATAAAATGCCCGTTCCGGCTTATAAAAAACTTACCGATACTTATCGAAACTTAATCATAATCGAAATATATACATAATAAGAATTACAACCGAAAAAACCAATATAACCAATTAAGAAAAATTTATCGACAACCAAAAAAAAACCGATTAAGATAATTCTCAAATTAAATCTATTCTTAAACAACTATAACGATAATTATAAAAACTTAAATAAGCCCGAAAAAACCGCCCTTAATATTTATAAAGCTATTAAAAACATAAATATCCCATACGTAATTTTTAATAACCTTATTAAAAACAAAAATAATAAAACCTTAATCCCAAAAAAAATTATAATTAAAAAGGTTATTATCAAATTAAACAATCATTTTAAAAACTTATTAACTTAAATTCTTAAAGATATTAATTACTTTATTAAACAATTTATATCCAAAAGTTTTACGTTACACGCCACTATTCATAAAATATATACCATATTAACTAAAGTTATACAAGCTTATCACGAGAATAATAACGATTTAACAAATATTAAATTATTAACAAAATCAATAATATTAACCTCTCATTATTACAAAAGCTAAAACACTTTAAATATCATAATCGCGAAAAAATTAACTTACCTAAATCGCCTTAACTTAACATAACCTAATAACCTTATTCCCAAAACTTCCAACATATCTTTAATATCTTTAACGGATTTTATATTATATCTATAAAATAAAATCAAAATTATTAAAAACCATATCATTATTAATTACAACTTTACAACCCTTAATAAATACCATAATAAAAGCTTAATTATTCATTAAAATGTAAAAAATAAGATTTAATATTAATTAACTAATTACTAAAAAACGGTTAAACATATAACTTAACAAACGTTCAATAAATTTATAATCAATATTTATAAAAAAATTAATCATCACATTACCAACGATATTAAAGATTTAAAATTTTCATAACGATTCGAAAAATCTACGAAACAATTAAAAAAATAAACCTTTTTAATCATACTTATTATTTTAACCTTTAAAGTTATAATAACGCTAAAAAAGCTTAATCGCCCTTATAAAAAACGTTTAATAAACCTTAAAATTAACCCTATTTTCAAAAAGTCACACCTTATATTATAAATAAACCATAGATTAATAAGGATTAAAAAAGGTTTATTACCAACTAAATTAACAATAAAGCTTTTATTTCTAATTAAAGAAAAAATACTAAAAATATTCGTTACCATAAGGATAACCCCACAAAACTAACTTTATTTCCACAAATCTATATATATTAATAAACTCTTTTAACAAACCTATAACCACTCATTAAACAATTCAAAATATACTCCTTATTCAAATTTAAATACCTTCATAATTAAACCAATAACCTTATTATATTACCTATAATACAACCCTATTAATTACCCTACAATCCATAATAATTATTTTATTTTAATTACTTTTATTATTATAAAATTTAAACATAATATTTAATATTTTTTAATATATTATATTATATATGTTATTATTAAAAATTATTAAAATAAAAATAAAGGATATTTATTTTATTATTTTAATAAGATAATAATCTTTAATAATTAAAAACGTAAAAAATTTATAAATCTTTTCTTATTTAAGGAAAGAAATTTATAAATTATTTATCTTATTAAACCATTATTAAATGATATTTTTATTATTTATAATCTTTAAAATAACAATCTTTAAAAATTATATTTTTATATACCGAAAAAGTAAAAAATAAAATATAAATATATATATTATTATTATATTTAACTTTTAATAATTTTCTTTTAATAATTTATAACGAATATAAATATCTTATTATTTTATTTTTCGAGGAATGATATTTTTTTAAAAATATATTAAAGTTATAAATATATTTTCTAAATTTTAATAATATATTTAAATTAAATTTATTAAAATGTTTCTTTATTAAGAATTATACCAATTTTAAAATAACTTATATTATTTTAAAGATATATACCACTTAAATAAAAATTTAATTATAACCTTATATATTATATTATTTAAATATTATTAATGTAGTTTAAAATAAAATGAATTTTATATCTTTATAATAAAATGTTTATATTATATATAATAATAATATTTTTATTTTATTTCTTAAATTTATAACGTTATCTTTTATAAAGTTTAACTTATTTACTTATATTATAATAACGCCATTAATATTTAATATAATTATATATGAGTTAATTTAAAATTTTTAAAACTTTTAATTTAATCTATTTTATAATATCCTTCATAATTTCATTTTTATTTATTTTATATAATTTATTTTTTACATTATATATATATTAATCTTTAATTTTATTATATATTAAAAATATATTTATATTATTTTTAATAAAAATAAAAGTGGTTATAAAGATTATAAAGAAAAAGATATATATATAAATGACTTTAAGCCATAAATAAACCTCCATTTAATAAATAATAATTATAAATATAATAATAATAAATATGGGTTAGTTTTTAATAAACCTTAATTTAATAATAATATATTAAAAGCTATAATTAATAATAATATTAAAATAAGTAATTTAAAGGTAAATAATAATGGGATATATAATAATTCATGTTTTAAACTTAATAAATTAAATTAACCTTTTAATTAAATATAAATATATAATTTTAATAATGCCATTAATTAATCTTATAATTAAATATAATTATATAATTTTAATGATAATGTTAATTATGATAAAGCTTATAATAATAATGTTAAATATAAGTTTTTATTGAAATGTTTTTATAATTATAATGTTTTAAACGTTATTTATATTATTAAATGTATAAAAATAATATTATCTTATGATTTTATAAGCTTAAATTAAAGTAATTAAAGAGAACTTTTTTTATTTATATTTATTATTAATATTAAAAACAATAATATAAATATAAATATATATAATATTTTAAAGGTTAATTAAGGTATATTTATATTTATTATTAAATTAATTAAAGATAATTTAAATATTATATTTAATTTTATTAATTGGATTTATATAATATATTTTAAAAAATAAAAAGTTATTTATGAATAAAGATATAAACTGATTTCCACTTATTTTAATCTTTTTTATTAATTAAAATTATTAAATATTATGAAGAGATTTAATATTTATAAATAAATCTTAAGTTAAGTTTAAATATATAAATAAAATTACTTTTATATTTTATAAATTAATTAAATTATTATGGTAAATATTTAATAAGATAATTAATAATTATTAATATAAATAAATATTAATATGTTTATTTTATTATAAAATATATATATTTATGAAGAAATGTTTATCTTATCTTTTAAATATTATATTATTAAATATATATTTATATCATTAATTGAGAAATTTAAAAAGAATTATTACCTTATTATTTACCATTATATTTAATATAATTATTTTATAAATATATTATTTATTTATTTAAAATAACTTCTTTTTCTTTAATATTAAGGATAATTAAGTTATTAATTTAATCATTAATATCATAACTTTATTAAATATATAAAAGAAAAATATTCTTATATTTAAATATATAACATTATAAAGAAGTTATTTCCGAAATGAAAGTTAATTAAAATGTTATTATAAACTTTTATTTTATAAAGAAGTAAAGAAAAATAAAAAAGGCTTAAAAAAATTTCCTTATAAAAAATAAGTTTTATAAGATATAAACATTATTTATAATTAAAGACATTTAAATATATAAGAAAAAAGAAAGTTAAAAAAGGTAATATTTTATTTAAATTAGATTATATATATAAACGATGATAATATATTAATAAAAGAGCAATATTTAATATTATTTAATTTAAAATATTTAAATTAATATAATAATAATAATAATATTTTAATATTATTATATCTTAAATATTAAAGTAAAGATAATATAATATTTAAAAACCTTTTAATATTCTTAAAATATAATAACTTATATATATAAAATATATATAAAGTTAATTTAAAGTAAAGGTTTTAAAAGAATAATTTCCTTAATTTTAGGATTAAACTTTAAAATTTTTAAGTTAATAATTATATTAACTTTAATTTTTACGTTATTATTATTTTATAAATTATATAAAAAGGTTATTAATAACTTAATTATAAAAATAAATAAAGGAAATATAATAGTTTAAATTAAAAAGTGGCTTTTCTTAATTAAATAATAATTAAAATCTTTAAATTTTAAATTAATGTTACTTTTATTATTATTATTTAGGTTACATTTCTTATTAATATAAGAATTTTATTAAGTGTTATAATTTAAATTATTAAAATTAAAATCGGAATTAAAATTATCATTATTAAAGTTATCCTTAATAAAGATATTATTATTAAAATCTTTATTATTAAATAAAAAATATTTCTTAAAAGAAGATTTAATAAATATTATAGAAAATATATTATTAATAAAAGCTATATTTATAATTTAAAAGGTTAAAAATTTATTACCTTTTATATTTTTATAAATATAAATAATTAATATGTTTAAATTATTAATCTCGAAGAGTTATATTATATTATTTATTAATATATTTTATATAAAATAGGTAAAGAAATATTTGGGAAAAATGTTATATAATTAATATAAGAAATGGTTATAATATAACGCTTTAATTTTATATATTATTTTTAATAACTTATAAAATATATAAAACATTAATATTTATTAATTATTATATAATTTAAGGAAGATTATGATTTCCTTATTATTAAACGTTTTATACATATTATAATAAAGAAGGAAAAAGTTATTAACGTTATATATCTTTTTAAAAATATTTATTATTTAAATATACCGATTTATATTATTATTAATAAATTAAACCATTTTAACTTTTAAAATAATATATATTTTATTAACGTTAATGATAACTTACGTCATGTAATAACATTTATTATATGTTAATATCGTTTTATGATTTTTATTTTATAAAGAAAAAATCTTATAGTTTAAAATTAAAACGATATTAAGATTATACCATGGTAACGGTAAGTTATTATATAAGAATGCTTAATAAATAAAGTTTAAAATGATTAAATATAACTTTATAAAAAATAAATGTTAAAAAGAGATTAATAATATTTAAATTAAAGAATGTTAATCATTAATATTAAAGAATATAAGATTAATAAAATAATAAACATTTAAAGAAAAAATATTATTATTATAACATATAATATGATTTATTACGTTTTAAAGATTAAATATAAGTAAAAAATAAAATTAATTAACTTCTAGTTTAATTTAAACGTTCTTAATTAAAATATAATAATCATAATAAGTAAAATTATAATTAATGTTTCCATTATTTAAAGTAAAGAATTTTATTAATGGTTTATATTTAAATAAATATTTAAGGTATAAGATTTTAATAATAAGGTTAATATTTCATTATAATATAAGATTTATTATATAAAATAGGTAAAAGGGTTAAACCATTAGTTTTAAAGGTTTTTTAAACTTTATATTTTTTATTTAATATTAAAAAGAACTTTTATAATGATTATATAAGAGGAAAAGTTAAAAATGAAGTTATTATAAATTATAATTATTATTAATATTACTTTTATTTAATAAATAATAGTTTAAAAATGGAAAGTTTTAATTATAAAGTTAATTAAATATGATATAATTATATAATAAATGTATAATATTAAAATTAAGATATTTATTAATGATTATTTAAGTAACTTATTAATTTATTCTTTATTTTTATTATTATATTTATTATTACCTTTATTATTTAAATTATATAATTATTTATTTAAGGAATTACTTTTATAAATATTATAATTTATAATTTTTATTTATATAAAATGTGGTAAAAGATAATTAAAGATTTATATATAATGAAAAAAAGCGTTAAATAATAAACTTCTTAATATAAATATTTAAGTTAAACTATATAAAAAAGATTGGATATAAATTTAAGATTAAATATATTATATATCATTTTATCCATGGTTATATTTTATAACTTATATATCGTAATTATATAATTACTTAAATAATTAATAGGAATTATTCTTAAAGGGATTAAATAAAATCATTATAATATTAAATAAAATCATTATATATTAATTTAATATAAATTATTTATATAAATATTTAATTTAAGGTATAAAGTTTATAATAATTAAGGTATATATTTTTTTGATATATTTAAATGGAATTATTCTTAACTTTATTATTAACTTTTATAATTTTTATAAAGTTTTATTAAGCTTTATTTAAATTATTTTAAACTTAGTTTTTTAAGGTTATAAAAGATTTATTTAAAGGTTTTTAAGGAAGTTTAAAGATAAGGTTATTAAATTTATTATTAAAGTTATTAAAAAGATAATTATATTTAAGGTTATTATTAATAAAAAACGAGATATTATTTATAATAATAATAAGAGTAATAATAAAAAGTTTATTTTAATATTAAGAATAAAAATATATAAAATTTTTATTAAAATAATATTTTAGATTAAATATTTATATTATTATATTATGGTAAGTTTAATAAATGTAAATATATAATAATTATTATCGTTTCTTTATAACCTTTTTTAATTTAATCATCGTTATTATTTTTAAAGTTATGGATAAAAGTTTTAATTTATTAATGATTTTTCTTCTTTATATAATTATTGGTAATTCTTTTAAATGTTTTTATATTTTAAAAAGTTCGTCATGGGAAGGTAATTTTTTAATATTAATATTATGTTAATTTTATATATCTTTTAAAACTTATTATAAACTTTATGGTTATTATAATAATTGGGGTTTTTAAGTAAATATCATTATTTTAAGCTTTAAGATATTATATGTATTAATTAATAAAAAGAATAATTTATTAAAATAATTATATATTTAATAAAAGATTACCTTTAAATTTAATTTTTTATAATTAATTATGGTTTTATTAAATAATTATTATTCTTTATGTTTAATTATATAATATATATATATTTAATTAAGTTAAATTTTCTCATTAACTTTTTTTAAAGGTAATATAACATGTTAATAAAAGAGATTATATTATTTCTCAAATTAATATATATAAAAAATTTTAAAATATTTATTATATAAAGTTTTATCGATGAAAAGGGAAATATTATTTATAATAATAATAAAAATAATAGTAAAGTTAATAATAAAAAACTTTAATATTAATATATATAAAAAGTATAAAAATTTTTATTAAAGTTATATTTTAAATTAAATATTTATTATATTAAATTATATTTAAATTAAGATATATAAATATATGGTAATTATATTTAAAAATATAATAACTTTATATAAATTTATATATATAATTAATAATTTTTCTTTTTAAATTAATTTAATATATAATAATTAACCCTTTTATTAAGCTTTTTAATTATTTATTATATTAATTATAATATTTTTA